>JAJOOS010015206.1:0-16204 GCA_029582725.1 Solanum chiquidenum
TTAAACAAATTTTATGTCCTTTTTCCAAAGCCACTACCATGTCCCAACAACTGCAACACCCCAAATTCTACCATGAAAATAAATACATACTCTTAATCCACACGCGCATATGTTCTTTCCATGCTCATGTATACCTCATTAGTATATTCTCTCTTAAGCCCGTCTCTTCCTTTTTAAAAACAAATTTAATGTCCTTTTCCTAAGTCACCACCATACCAACCACTATAATACCCCAAATTCCACAATGAAAACACATACATACTCTCTTTTAAGCCCGTCTCTCTTTTTTCTTAAATAAATTTTATGTGTTCCTTAAAATCTTTTTAAGACTTGTCCTTATAAGTTTGTTACATAAAACTGTAAGTTTATTACATAAAATTATAAAAGATGGAGAGGTTTATATAGAAATATGATTCTAAAATGTTGAATGCCATGCATCAAGTGATAAACAAAAAAATAACATAAGTTAGTTTTGTTATCCAAGAGAGTCGTGTATTATAAGGGATTGGGAAAAGGCTAGAATATGTCACTGAACTTAACAAAATTGCTCGCATATGCCAATAGTAAAAAGGGTGAGAGGGGAAGGGGTTGATAAATAATGAAGGGTTTAGATAATGCGAAATCAGGTAATAGTAGGGTTGTGTTAGCAGGTAATGGCATATATGGCCCACAATGGCAATGGCAATGACATGGTTTGTCCAACTATTGACGAGTAGCAGAGCTAGGTCATTTTACTAAGCTCGATAACATATTTGAGCTTTTTCCCTTCTTTAATAGCCAAGAAAGTCACAAATTTGACAGAATTTGAAGGGATATGTACCATGAAAGGAAAAACACCAAAGTGGATCCATGCAACCAAAAAAAAGGAGATAACAGAAACAAACTGAATTTAGATTATCCAGGTGATTTCAATATGTTACCAATTCTCAACTTGCAAGTGTCACTTCTTTGTCAAACTAACCTTTTGAACATGAACCTATCCCCACTGATTGCAATACAAGAATAATAGATAGGGACTGACAATTGAGGAAGGGTCTCCCTGTAGTCATTTATTTCCGTGTAGTACTGATCTCTGGATATTGGATACCAGAAAGAATTGAACTGAAGTTTAACAAATAAAAATGATAATTTTTTCAAAATTCTGCTGATATGCCACTTTTTGAATTGAATTGCAAAACCCATGTGTTTCGCTGGGGGTAAACTGCATCCAGCTTTCAGTTAAGAAACCAAAATTTCATAATGCAAGACCCGTGAGTAAAATCAAGAAAATTGAAGCTCCACTTTACCATTTAGACTAGTTCTTTAGACTAGATTATTACACCCCCCTTATCTCTACGATTATTAATGAACCCACAATTTTGTATTCTTAAATGACCTATATCCTCCACGCGTAATAAGCATTCAGTAGATTATCCAAACCAAATGAGTTAACTTGCTTAAAACGAAAGGAGCTAACTGCTAAGCACACTAAACTTGAAGATCCGAAAATGACGATAACTTTTTTCTTTTGAGAAAGGTTACACCTAGTTTTGCGACTAAAAACATCAAATTTCTCAACTACCCAAAAAGAAGAAAAAAAAGATACTACTGTTTTCTATAAATGTGGTCTTCAAGCTAATATAGTAAACCTCAACTAATCCACCGGATACATGCTATCTCGCACTAAAACAGGTACAAGGTAACTCTACTCATCAAAACTCCAAAACTTAAACAGATAGAAAGAATCGCCTAGTATCTGCACAGATCAAAATCTTGGCTCCCAATGTTGTCACTCCAATTCTTCAACCGCTAAATCACTCCCTTAGGGACATAAGGATAGTACTTTTATGTTATTTCAAGTGTATATACTAAAACAGATACAGTTGAAATTGTATGCCTTGACAGTAAAAAGTATTAACACAATCATGTTACTTTAAAGGTAATTGCATGTAACTTTATTTAATAACACCTAAATTAAATGGTATCTTGTATACTAATGTCATTGTGTATCACTTAAACTCAAACATATCATCCCAAGTTTCAAAATTTATTCAAAAAAAGAAAATTAAAAAAGAAGAAGAAAAAACCTTTTCTTGCGGTCAACGAAAGCAGCAGCAATCTCTGAATCAGTAGGAAGAGAAGGCACCACATTATATTTCAAATCATCCTCCATACAACTCTTATCTCTCTTACATGCCTCCCGCCACCGCTTCTCCACCACCGGAAATCTCCTGCAATTTCATCACCATGATTAAAAATAACAAAACACGCACACACGCACACAGAGGGAGAGGGAGAGGGGAAGTACCGGGAGAAAACAACGGTGTCTTGATTGGTGAGGATCCAGAGACATCTGATACTACACGAACTCGGCATTTCCACACCGGAGACAAACTCTACGGTGATTTACTCGTTACTCCGAGTTCGACTAAATTCACCGCCGTTTTTGTGGCGTTTACTGCATTTCTACGGCGTCGGTCCGTACGCCGCTGTCGATTTGAGGGAATTATCTGATGAGGAACAACTTTTGGGAAAATTCAGAAAACTTCAATACTTTTTTTGTTTAACAGAGCCGAGAGTGTTGTTTTTTAATAAATAAATTAAGAAATACTGCAGAATTGTCAAAAGGGAATTATTTTATTAATAATTCAAAATTTACATTTATAAATATAATTTTTAATTAAAAATAGAAAAATATGCTTATAACTTATAAATATAAATAACAAATAAGAGAACTAACTCTTAAATTCAAGTCAAATAGAATTCTAATAAAATAATTTAAAAAACCCTAAAAGTAGCTAATTGTTTTATTTCTGCAATATCCTGGACATATTCTCAACACTCCTCCTTGGATCAGGAATTGTATAACGTAGTCTCATCTGAAATTGATCTTGTGAACAAATTTGTCAATTCATCCTTTGTTTTGCAAGGCTTGTGTGCATCTTCGATTGGATTAAATGAGAAGCTCTTACCTCTCATTTCAACTTGTAAAATCTCTTGCTTAGTAGAATCAAAGATTTTATCTCCAAATAATAATTTAAATCCTTTTTCTATTAACTGACCAACACTAAACAAACTTTTATCAATATCAGGCACATAAAGAACATCTGAAATTATTTTTGTATTGAATTTGTTTTGTTTGAAACATACCCTTTTTCCTTTTGTAGTAACACAATCACCATTTTTAATTCTGGCTTTCTTATTTTTCATAGGAATGAACTCTTTAAAAAGATTTCTTTCATATGTCATGTGGTTTGTACAACCACTATCAATCATCCAAAAATCAGATTTTTTGGTTGAAAAACAAGTTGCCACAAATAAGTGATCTTCTTCTTCTTCAGTAGTGACTTGGGCAACTGTTTCATCTTTTTAAAATTTGTTTTTGCAAATCACGGCTTCATGACCAAGTTGTTTGTTGATCTTGCATTGTGCATCTGGTCTCTTCCAATATTTATATGGAGGATGTCCATTTTTGCCACAATGCTGACAAGGTGGGTAATTCTTCAAGAATTTACCCTTGTTTTGAGTTTTGTGGTTGGCTATTAATGCTTATTAAACCATGTCATCTTGCCTCATAAGCCTCATTTGTTCTTGTGTCTGCAAAGAATTTAACAATTCTGTCAAGGTAATTTTGGACAGATCGCGTGTTTTCCAAGGTTGTAATACATGTATCATATCTTTCGAGCACTGTAACAAGAACTTTTTGTCACGCCCCGAGGCTATACCCTGGGCGGGACTGGCACTCGAAGACCATTGTTGGTCCCAAGCGAATCCTTGGCCTGGCTTTCTGAACTCAGCGAAAGAATTACTGAGCATAATAAGTTTAAACAATAACTTAAAAAAATAACATCTTAGCCAAAATGGCAACTTAGTCTTTAAACAACATCTGAATGAATAATGTAAAGACTACTGAACTACTAACTTTCTAACTGTCTATGAAGCCTCTAAGACAACTGAGATGGATGTTGGGACAAACCCCACAACATCCTAATGAACTAAACTAGAAAGCGAATAAAAGAGTCATCCGGAATGCAAGGAGGCTCACCACTGACTCTGAGTTGCTCAACTGGATCAACGAGGCGCTGGGTGCTGATCCTGGTTACCTGAATCTGCATCATAAGACGATGCAGGCCAACTGGCATCAGTACATTGAATGTACGAGTATGCGAGTTGGAATGTTAAACAACATAGGCTGGAAAAGGGATCTGAACGAAACTGAAGAACTTACTTGGCTCAACTCAACTCAACCTGACTGACTCATTTCAATATAAAGCAATTTAAAACAAGTGCAATATACAGAAAAGTTGTTTAAAAATATGATATAACTCTGTGTGTATGCAAAGAGCCAAAGATATAATAAATCTGAGATGTATATAGAAATACAAATGAACTGATGTATATAAAAATACAATAACTGATGTGGGAGTTTCTCTAACCGACAACCATCACATAAGAGCTATAATGATGATACAGAGATCAACCTCACGCTGCCAGAGCATCCTATACTATGCCAAAGGTATAGAACCTGAACTGCCTAATGGATCCACTAGTCTAATTTGAAAAGGATTCATCTAAAAAGTATTAATCTCTTCTACCCATGATGGCTACATGGTTTTATGGGGGCTGTGGGCTCTTTAAACGCTCCCCCAATTCGGTGCTCAATACTACTCCCAAAAAAAATGTACTGGCTCTTATGTTTTTAAAACATATTTCCTCTGTGATTGAGATTAGTGTTCAAAACTTAGCTCAAGGCTATCTTGGAAATCAAAGTTTCCCTTTTTACTTAATTTAGAAAGCGACTACTCTTTTATGAAAAACTAGCCTGAAGGCTCTTTGGAAATCTCAGTTTCCAACCTTGTTTAAATGTGAAAACATTTCTTTTAAACTTCTTTGGGAATACTTAGTTCCCTAATACCTCTTTGAAGAAAAGAACTTCAAACCATAGCTTTACTCTTGCTTAACTTTAAAACTTAAGTCTTAAAACGACTTTAAAACATTGTTAAAGATCCTTGAAAACTTTAAGAAACTTGGCTTTGACTTGCTTCTTAACTTCTAGACTTGACTCTTAACTTCTTTGACTTTGATCTTAACTTTCCTTGAATTGAATTATGGATTCAAGGTTAATGATCTCATGTATATGAATGATTTCATGATGTTTAGATGTACTTTAGAGTGTTGGAATCGACTAGGAAACATAGGTACATCGCTTAGGAACAAGTACTAAAAGGTGGGGAACGAATGGGGAGAACTGACATCCTTGGCGCTCTGAGAGGCGCGGGGCGCCAACCCTCAAACTTCAGAGAGGTCTGGCTGGCGCGACACGCCAGAGGCCAAACTTCATAGAAGTTTTTGTGGCGCGACTCCCCAAGCCCTTGCCCAGAACTCTCCGACTTTTATCCTTCATTTTTCATCTCTAAACCCTCCAATCTTCCCTGGTTCTTCCCCCAAACACTTAGGGTCATTAGTACCCTCAATATACAATCAATCTAACTCGAAAGATAACCCGAAAACATGAATCAATTCACCCCCAAGCATCAACAACTCAACTAACAAGAATTCTACAATTTGTTCTTCAAGAACCTCACTTCTTCAACATGTAAACAACTCAAAACCAACGGATTGAAACAAGTTGGTGTGTGGGTGAACTAACCCAACACAAAAAGATCTCACATACCTTAATAGGAATCACCCCCGACGAATTCCACTCGCAAGCTTGGATGATCTTGGCGAATTCTTGCTTTCTTCTCCCGTTCTTTCTTACTTTCTTTTTTCTCCAAGACCTAAGCGTGAATTTAATTATTCTAATCTGACCAAAATAAACTTTTACCCCAAATAAATCCCTAAAATGAATTAGGAAATTAATTAGAGAAAAGATTACTTTGCCCTTCCTTAATTCCGGATTGGGACTTTCCTCAATCCAACAGCCCAACTTCCGAAAGGCATATCTCACTCATACGATGTCGAAATCGTGCAATCTTGACGGTGTTGGAAATATCTCTCCAAGGGCTTTCCAATCATATAAATATCTTCTCCTAAATCCTCCTGAGATAAGAGTTATGGCCGTTTGAAAATGGTCAAAAACTCATTTTCTTAACTTCGACAAAATTTCCAGATTTCCTTATTCTTTCCAAAATTCAATATTTTCATATTTTAAACTCTTTATAGTCGTTTCTAGGTTTGATATGTTACACTTTTTCAACAATCATTGTATCTTTAAATTCAGTGCATAGTAATCTTACCTTGTTGACAATTCCAAACAATCTGTCAGAGTATTCCTTGACTGTTTCTGACTCTTTCATTCTCTGCAATTCAAATTCCCTCATTAAATTTAATACCTTCATTCCTCGTATTCTTTCATCTCCAGCATATTCTTTCTTCAGATAATTCCAAATTTCTTTTGGTAATGTGAGAGTCATAATTTTCGTGAAAACAGTTGTCGAAACAGCAGCAAACAAAGTTGCTTTTGTCTTGAACTTAATGGTTTTCTTTTTCTTGTGACTCTTGATTTGGGCCACGATTGAATTATTTGGCAGTGGATTAATTTCATAATGATCTTCCACGGCTTCCCAAAGATCAAGAGCCTCCAAGTAAGTTTTCATTCTCACAGTCCATAGTTGATAATTCTCACCATCAAAAATAGGAGGAGCCATTCGTGAAAAACTATTTTCGGAATCCATTTTTCTACTCACATGTCCCTCAAGAAGAAGGCCCTAGATATCAATTGTTGGTTTTTTAATAAATAAATTTAAAAAATAATAGAGAAAGACTTTGAGAGAGAAAATACTGCAAAATTGTCAAAGGGATTATTTTATTAATAATCCAAAGACTTACGTTTATAGATATAATTTCTAACTAAAAATAGAAAAATATGCTACTAACTTATCAGTAAAATTCAAATAACAAATAAAAGAACTAACTCCTAAATTCAAGTCAAATAGTACTCTAATAAAATAATTTTAAAAACCCTAAAAATAGCTAGCTGTTTTATTTATGTAATATCCTGAGACATATTCTCAACACAGAGGCACTAGTAGTGGGGGAAACGAGGGGAATGAATTATAAGTAACAAAAAAGAGTTAGAAATGTAAAAAGAGTGCCTCAAGTTTTAATTATTAAGTGTAGGTGACAAATTTGTAATCAACTTTTAAAAATAATTAACTTTTTTCTAATAGGTCCTCAAGTTTTTATTTTAACACTTTCACCCAAATTTTAACTAAAACCCTAATTCTAAAAGAGGAAAACCCTCAAATTAGTCTTTTTTTTGTTCTCTTAATGTCCTGCTCTTTTCATATTTTTTTGCTTCTGATCTTCATCTCTAGCGTTTCTTCTTCTTCTTCTTTTATTGATGTTGTAGCTTATTGTAGATTTCTTATTTGAAGAATTTGAGAAGGAAAAATCTCAAATTTTAAATTAACATGTGATTTGAAAAGGTCTAAGCTTTAGAAATTACTTAACATGTAATTTTCAATCATTTTAACAAGTGATAGTATTGTTTGTGTGTATTATTCATTTAAAAAATTGATTTTTGTATTATTGTTCTTGCCACTAATGTATAATAATTTTCACTGATATGACTAGTCTAGTCATTTACAATAATTGCTGAATAATTTGTTGAAATAGATGTTGTTGTTGAATAAATTGCAGCAATTGTTATATCTATTTCAGCAGCTGCTGAATAACTTACAACAATTATGATATTTTAATATAATTTCTTTTAATGATCATTTTTTTAGTTCTAAGTTATAATATTTTCAGGTATCTTCAACATCATTAATGGGAGATAGAATAGTAGTACCAGTTGATTGTAATAATGAATGGGTTGAGTCCAAAAATCGTTATATTTGGCGTTGGAAAAGTAAAGAAGTGACCGCGACAATTGCGATGATTGTGCATCGAGATATCGCATATGATGATTTTGTGAATAAAATCTTTACTTGTTGTAAATTAAATTGTTAGTTGGAAAATATTGTGATCACTTACCTGCATAGTTGTGGCGAAAAGCAGAAGACAACTCCTTTTAAGATAAATGATCAACTTAGTTTAAGTACTTATTTGGAAATGAACCTCGAGGTGTTTTAAGGATCTACATGGTTGAAAGATTGGTGGAGAATCATAATTTATGTGATGACCAACAAGTGTTGAACGATGAATGTGGTAGGATGAATATGGATGTTCCGGATGAAGAGCATGGAGGTCAACATATTCTTTCTTCGGAATAGATTGCCCATTATTGGTGAAGTTGCTGATAGGCAAGTACTATGAATTCATAAATTTACTTATTTCTAAAGTTTCATCCTCTTTGTATACTTAATTAATTTTTGCTTTAGCTGATAATTAATTAACTTAATGCAGTCATGATCTAGATGATGGAATAAATTTTTACAAAGATATGTCGTTTAAGAATAAACAAGAATTAGATATTGCATTGAAAATTGTCTGTGTCAAAAAAGATTTTAGATTGAAGAAGGTAACTAATTCGCTTTTAGTGTATTGTGTCAAATGTGAGCATCCTGAGTGCAAGTGATGGCTAAGAGAGGTGAATGTTGAAAATTTGAATACATTTTATATTAAAAAGTATGAAAAGATGCAGATATGTGGCTCGGAACATCTTACGAGTCATAATCCACACGCCACAACAAAAGTCATTGGAGTATACTTCAAAGATAGATATCCCGAAGGTAAAGGTCCATCTACAAAAGATTTGAAAAACTCTATCTGTATTGAATTGGGATGCAAGGTTAGTTATTGGAAAGTTTGGAGGGGTAGCGAGATTGCAAAGTCTTTGGTAAGAGGGGCACATGAACATGGATATGGAGTGATTGATGCGTATAGTCATATGCTTAAAACATCAAATTCAGAAAGTAAAACGATATTGAAGATTGATGAAAATGGCAGGTTCAAGTATTTTTTGTGGCATATGGAGCTTGGATTCTTGGTTTCGCACAAATGAGAAAAGTCATAGTTGTTGATGGGATATTTTTGAGAAGTAAATATGGTGGTGTGTTGTTGTCTGTTGTTGTACAGGATGCGGAGAATCATATTTTTTCGGTGGCATTTTGCGTAGTAGACTCTGAATGTAATGCTTCCTATCGATACTTTTTCTAGCAATTGAGAAGTTTTGTACTTAATACTCCTGAATTGTGCATAATCTCTAATAGACATCAAAGTATTGAAAATATGGTTTCAATTGTATTTCCTTCAGCTCATTATGGTTGTTGCAGAAAATATTCAAAATAATTTTCACAATGTGAGTGTTGTCCATCACTTTTATAAGGTGATAAAAGCATATAATATTGATGTGTTCAGTGATCATTTTAATCGGATAAAAGATTTGGTTCCACAGGATGTCACACATCTTGAACGCGTTGGATTTCGCCGATAGAGCAGGGCATTCTTTCCCGAAAATAGATATAATTTATTATAGTTATTATTGGTAGTTGGTATAACTATTGCAGTTTTTTATAGCAATTGTTGTAATTTTTTATAGTAACTGTTGCACTTATTTCAGCACCTGCTGAGAAATATGCAACAATTGTTATAAAAACTAACAGTTGTTGCAAATAATTGCATATCATAAACACATACTTATAATATATTATTGGACACTTATATGTTACATGTATAATATTATGACGATAAATATTGTTGAATTGGTTAACTCAATATTTCTTGATGAAAGAGAATATCCCATTAATGCTCTATTTGATGCAATAAACAGGTGATTTGCAGAAAAAATTCATGAGAGGCATATGAAATACACTATATTCATCCATTCGATAGAAAAAGTCATTGCAAAAAATATTAATCTGGGGAACAAGCTATTGGTCCATCAAACTGCCAACTACAAATATATTTTCATCGGTCATGATGAAGTTGCAACAGTTGATTTGCTAGCCAAATCTTGTACTTGTAAAGTCTTTGACATTGACAAAATACCTTGTCAACATGCTATGACAGCGCTTCGATGCCAATATGATGATGACTATGGAAGACACATTTATGAGTACTCCTCTTCATATTACAAAGTAGAGGTATACCTTATTGCATATGCGGAGGAAATCAAATCGGTGTCATCTGAAGGAACTTGGAAAATTCCTATTGAGATTTTAGAGAGAAAAATATCTTCTTCATTTGTTGAGCCAGGCAAGGTTGGAAGAAGGTCCTCAAAAAGACATAAAGAGATCCGGGAATCATTTTCAACGGAAAAAAATAAATGTTCTTTATGCAAAAGAATTGGTCACAAGAGGACTACATGCTCCGAGCGAAATGTTGCATAAAAATACATTTGTTCTTCTTATTTTTTGTCAACACAATTGATCATATCTTTTTTGGTACTAATTATTATTTTTGTTGTTATTATTTGTGAACACATTTGATCTTATCTATTTTGGTACTAATTGTTGTTATTCTGATTTTGAGAGCATATTTGATTTTATTGTTATTCTTATTATTACTTTATTACTTGCTATAAAAAGTACAATAATTCGTTTAATTGTTGTAGAGAATTGTAGCAATTTCTATGAAAAGTACAACAATTTACTTATTTGTTGTAGCATATTCAAATAAAATTACTAGCTATTCTAGATTTTCTTTTAAAATTAGTCAAAGCCATCCTATTTATCATTGAATATGATTAATATAACTAATTAACAATCACTTTATCAATTTAAGTTGATTACATGTGATATTACTTAATTGATCGTTTGATATCTCAAATTACTATCTTTTCGTGTAAGATTACTATCAAATCTACCTCTTATTTGTAAGTTGGACGAAGATCACTCTATTTATCATTACATATGAGTGTTATAACCAATAAATGATCATTTACTCATTATAAATTGATTACATGTGAAATTGTAATGAAATTGATCGTTTGGTATCTCAAATAATTATCTCATTATACAAGATCACTATCTAATATAAATTTTATTTTAAATTAAATCAACACTACTCTATCTATCATTAAATATGAGTATTACAACCAATAAACAATCAGTAGTCAATTAACTTGCTTACTTATTAAAGAAACTTTTAGCAATTGCTATATAAAGTACAACAACTTTCTTCTAAAATCGTTCTAAATTTAGAAAACTTACGGAAATCCAACTTAACAGTTAAAAAACCTCTTAAGTTTGGATACATATCAATCATTAACTCCAAATTGTAATTTGCATACCTAATGGACTTCACAATGAAGTTATCGGGTGAAGGACTGATCGGAGAAGACTCAACAATATGAGATGTCTCCTTTTCTGGAATGGGTATATAATCTTGTTCCTCCTCAACTTCTCTATCATCTCTTTCTACATTTGTAGAATAAACAACTATTTCATTTTCTCCGTATTCTTCTTCTTCTATAGATTTTTTCAAACTTGTGTTTTCTAGTTCTTCTTCTTCTCTTTGTCTTTGTGTTCTGATTCTCCTTTTATACTTTTTAGTTGGAGTTGTTCGTTTTTTCCTTGGAGTCATGGATGCACAATCTACATATAAAAATAATAAAATCAAAATGTAATAATAAAAAAATAATTCATTATCCATTTAGATAATTTTGAAAGTTAGTTTCAAAACCACATAAAGAAATAGGGT
The DNA here is from genome assembly GCA_029582725.1 of Solanum chiquidenum. NCBI lineage: Eukaryota > Viridiplantae > Streptophyta > Magnoliopsida > Solanales > Solanaceae > Solanum > Solanum chiquidenum. Next base: position 11,569 of record JAJOOS010015206.1, read on the forward strand.
AAACAATTATAAATATAGCAACTGCTGCTTTTCACTAGCAAAATTCTTAAACTTTTACAGGTTCATAACTTTCGATTGCTATTTAGAGTTCCATTAAAAATCCCACACTTGACCTACCTGAACCTAATTTAAGTGCAACAGCAACAACTAAATCTTAATCCCCACTAGTTAGTCACTTTCTCATTGTCTATTTGCTTCCAATGTTCTTTTAATGCTAAATTCACATTGATTCCTAGAGATTGTAGGCTTCTTGCTATGTAATCTGTCAATCTTGATTCTCTTATCCATGCTCATCTTCCATGTCTCTGGATTCTATGAGCTATCCAAACTCTAACGAATCTCAGAACACCATTATCGTTCAGAATATATCAAACATTAACCCCACACCAACAATATTGTCCTTTAGCTCTCTAATTTCTCTAAACTAAGTAAATAAAGGCCTTACTTCTCATTAATAGGCATAAAAATAAAAATCAGCCGAAATAAATTCAACATCACACACCTTTTCAGATAGAGAACTCTCAATGAACTCTAGAAATCTTTCCAGCAATGCAGGAGATAATTTGGACAAAAATAACACAAAATATTATAAACAAAAACAACCCAATGGATTTTCAACCTTTACACTCTCAAAACCCTAACAATAAAAGAAAAGAAAATAGTGTTACCTTGAGGGTAGATGATGGCGATGACAAAGAAGACGAAGACGGCCGATTAAAGTTTTCGCAACTTCAGAGGAAGGTATTGACAAGTGCAACAATCGAGACAGCTTCAAAACTCTGCAAACCTGATATTTGTTCGCAATAATTTAAAGAAAAACAAACACAATTGGAAATTGGGTTTATTTTTAAAAGTTTAGAAGTTTTAAATATTACATTTTAGACCCCAAAAAAATTGACTTGGTCAGTCCTTTTTTGTCATCAATTTTAATTTCAACACTTTTTTGTCACTTTCTCCTCAATTTTCTCGGGAAAGCGAGCCAAAAAAAAGACTCATGAATAAAAAGAGATAGAAATATATCAATAAAATTTTAATAGAATTTTTAATTAATTTAAGTTATTGATTATTGTGTTTCATAGTACTTTTTACGTACTTCCTCTGTTTAAAAAAGAATGGTCTAGTTTGACTTGGAACAGAGTTTAAGAAAAGAAAGAAGACTTCTTAATCTTGTGGTTCCAAATTAAAGTTATGTCAAATGTACCAAAATGCCCTTTAATTGTGTGGTTTTAAACATGTCACGTGGAAAGTTGAAGTTAAAATATTGCCAAAAAAGGAAAATGATCATTCTTTTTTAGACAGACTAAAATAGAAATTGGGTCATTCTTTTTGAAATGGAGAGAATAATTTTTAGATAATATATGTTACCTTTTTTGTCCCAATATATATAGCACATATGGAATTGTAAGAATAAATCCAATATTATTAATTATTGAGATGTACCATACTTTTTACGTAGTTTTCAAATTAAATAATACATGTTACTTTTTTTTGTCCCATTTTATGTGAGATCGATAGATTAATTTCAAGAATTAGTCAAAATTTTTATATGTTTTTTAAAAATATTTTATATTATCGGTTATCATGATTAGTGTTTTTTACGCAATTTTTAGATATATATATATATAAAAATAAAAAAACAAATTAAAACAAAAAGACCATCAAAAAATTATAAAAATATCCTCGAAGTGCTCAAACAAGCATGTTGATCTGCTGCTTGCTTGAGAACTTTGAAACTCCTTCTTAGTATAGTAATAATAACTAGTTACGAAAGTCCGTGCTAGCAAAGCCCCAATATATAGTAGTAATATTCTTTCTAAGAAAACATCGTCACGGGTGATGAGGTAAAAGTCATTTAAATGATTGAGCAGAAGCTCTAATACCACCAACATGAGTTATGGTACAGTGGTGAAATTGTTTCACCCATAATCAAAGGTCCCGAGTTCGAGTCTTGAGTATAGAGAACCATAAGTTTTCGCCACCCTCAAATGAGTCTTGCAGTCTGCGATCTGAATATAGCTGAGCAACAATGCGAACTCCAAAAAAACTGTGATACCACTCGTCAAAGAAATATTTATTAAAAAATTTATTCAATCAAGTAATTTTTATTTTATTTTAAATATCTATCTTTAGAAATTCATAATTTGAAATTAAAAATAAATATATATAATGTCGGGTTAGTTTGATCTCGGGTTGACTTTTTTTAGTTAAAACCAAACCAAACCAATTATAGTCGGGTTTTTTTTCCGATTTGACTCGGTTTGCGGTTTGGTTTTATTATGTTTTTATAAAATTAAAAATAAATATATATTATGTTTTTTTAGACTTTCATCCGGTTTTAATTTTTAAAATTTGTATAATTTTTTCATTCTCCCCAATTTTTTCGCAGTTTTTCAACTAAAATCTCCAATCGATCAGAATAGTAATCACAACTATTATAATCATGGAGGAACAATCTCCATCAAAGAGAATCACGAGAAGTAAACATTTGCATTCAATAAAATCGATTAGAAATCCATTCTTTTCTTTGGATTTAACTCAAGACTTTGAAGCAATTGCAGGTTTTATTGCTAAATCGAAAGCTATTGAATCATACATAGTAAATAAGTAGATGAGATCTAAGTCTCTCAATGACCCCCTCAAAAGGCGTTAAAACTTCCAAAGAAAAAGAGAGAAGATCCAAAAAGAGTTGATGATTCTAGTTCGATGATTACTGGAAAAAAAGAGTTCAAGTAACATATTCGAGTAAAAATGACTCAAAAACATTTGTGGAAGATGAATATGTGGCAATGGTGTTGACACTCAATTTTGGCCTAACATTTTTAAAATTTGTAACTTTTAAGTTTTATTTATTTAATAGTTCAAATTTTTTTTATATAATTTTAAATAAGTTTATCGATAACTATCCTTGTTTATCAAAATTTAGAATTTTTTATCAGTTAATTTTAAAATTGCATTTTTACATGTCATTAGTTACGTTCATTATATTTTTTTATATTCATTTTAGTTGTTACATTTGTTAATATTTATTTTGATATTTTACACAGTCTAAATATTCATTCAAATACGGATAAAATTTACAAACACAGATTGACCGATGATTTTGGGCCATAATCTCAAGCCCGCAATTTGAGCTCATTGCATAATTATTTTCCTATTTATGTTTTGATTAGGTAAAAAAATAGGTGGGAGGGGGGGGAGTGAGGAAAAAGGTACGAAAAGTGGAAAGAAAAAGAGGAAAAGAGTGGGAAAAGGTGGGAAGAAAAAGTTGAGGAAAAAATTTAAATAAAGGTGGTGGAATTGTTTTAAAGAGAATAATTTTCAGATTTTTAAGAAGAGGGGGGGGGGGTCTCTTTTGAAATTTCTCGGAGTGTTCATAATTTTCCAGTGATAAGCTCACTGGAGTTCCGCCAAAATTCAACGAGTCCACCACCCCTTGGCAGGAAAAATCACCAAAATTTACTATTTTTTTCTTTCACCCTCCTCTATGCAAATCCGCAAACCATTCATCCTTATTCATAGCCAAACTCCGTAGATCTAAGAAAAATCAAACATAAATCTTCATTTTTTTCTTTAGATTTACGAATTTCGGGTCATTCCCATTCTAAACCCTTTACATAAATGTGCAGAGCTCTTCAAGGGCTATCATTTGATATAAATTTTATGTCCAAAATTCGTCAAAAACATTTTCCAGCGAAGTTTTTTGGCGAGCACCCACGAGCTGGCTATGAGATCGAACAACAACCAAAACCCCACCCCGTTTTCGATTGGAAACAGCTCAACAACAACAACCAGAATCATATCGACAACATCAACAATCAACAACCACCAGCGTGGCTCCAACTCCGGTATATAAACAATCTCTCTTTCACTTCGTTTTTCTTTACAGATCTGGCCGGAGGGGTTCAAACTCCAGCAACTATTCTTATTTCTTGTTTTATCCGATGAATATAGTAGTTTTCTGGTGACCCACTGCTTTGTTTACTGATATTGATTTGATTTTAATTAATTTTGTTGTTACCGCTTATTGTTATTCTCACTGTTACGTCGAAATGTGTTAATATTTTGGTTGATTTTTTATTCCATATCTTTTGTCCAAATTCTTGTTCATGTGATTTCTTGTCCAACCATTAGTTGTCCTTAATTTTGCTTAACTACTGTTATTATTTTTCTTTGGCTAAGTCTTTTTTATTTTGTATGTTTTTGCCACTTTGTTACATTTATTAGTTAATTCACTGTTATGTTTAGTTGTTATTATTTAATTATTTTTTATTATTTATTTCTTGTAGTGGATAATAAATGTTGTTGATTTAATCATTTTTAGTTGTTGATGTCCATTTGTTTTGTTGTTATCAAGATTGTTTCACTTTTTATTATTTAAATATATTATTATTGTTGAGCTTTGAATTTGATGACATTATTTTTGTTGTTGTGATTAATTGGTGTATGATGAGTGTTCACGTGCTTCGTGAAAGACATTTACAAAATCATTGTTAAAATTTAGTCATATTTTAAATCAGTTGTTAATTTGATTTAATATAATATGTTAAAATTGGCCAATGAAAAAACTACCGTCGATTTTCAAGACCTTCCATATTAATAAGACGAATTTTAATTTTAAGTTATTATTTGAGTTATT
>JAJOOS010015207.1:0-28384 GCA_029582725.1 Solanum chiquidenum
AAGCCAAAAACACATGGGTGGCTTTGTATTTGTAACTACAAACCCATCAAATTAAACCACAACCACTAGGTGAAATCACCATTAAAATACATCTAACCTATCAGCAAGCAAGACCCAACAATAAGATCAACACATATTTGCTAAATCACACCCCAAGAATGGGGTTTTTTTTGCCATACATCAAGAAATAACAAAATACACCTAAAATGATAGTGAAATCAAATGGGTATAAGAAATTAAACCTTGATTTAAGCAAAGAAAGAAGAATAGAGAAGACCCACTTTCAACTTGGGGTAGATGAACTCCTTTCTTCAAGTTTCCAAAACCCTCTCCAAACTTGGGAGTAAAAATAAAAAGTACTAAAATTATTTTGTCTAATGATACTACCAAAACTAATTATGTTTAAACTCTTAACGAGTATTTATAGTTTTCAAAAATCCGTGTTGCGGCGGATCATTTGGCGACATTAGTCAGAATCGCCGATCAACTCGGTGATTCACCCTTTGGAATAGTTCATCGCCATCTTGCACCATCCTTCAGCATCGTCGTGCTCTAGATCATTGGGCGACCTAGTACTGCTTCGCGGAACTCTTCAACGATGCGCCGACTGCTCTCTTTTTCTGGTGACTTGATTCTTTCCTTCAGGCTCAGCACACTGGAACAAAAGGCGAAGTGAAACCCTTCGGCGATCCTCAGGCCTTTATTTTCTCGTTCTTTTCCAGCCTTTTCATTCCTTTTTGCGAAGTAGTGTACATGCTTTCCTTCAATTTTAAAATACCTGAAACTTAAGGGTTTTCATCAGATATTGAGATAAAATAAATATTTGAGGACACAATTCCTATTAAAATATAGCCCTAAATGAGTCCAATATGTGGACTCACCAACACCCCAACTTAAACTTTTACTTATCCTCAAGCAAACTCAAGTTCAGCTGTTCAAAAAGGGTGTCTCAAACAGTGTTACACAAGACTCAATCATGAATGTACACAACAAGACTTCAAACTACTTACGCGAAGATACAATTGTGTACTCAAAGATTTAAGTTGTGACACACCATTACCAAAGATTCTCATGCTCATAATACTTTCTACTAATGTAAGTTCAAGCTCAACGAAAGTATCTAAATTCCCTCACACAAAGAATGATTCCATATTCACACACAGAGGCTAATCGATTTAAGATTAGGAATTAGATGCAACGCTCACACTCAAAAGAGAGGAACACAATGCATGACTTCACCCATAGGTTTGCCCTTATTTTCCAATCGACTTTCGGTTTGGCTTACTAAATATCAAAAAGGTCTTTTCAAGGCTAGTAATGGGACTGAGTGCAAAGGTATAGTCATTTAGGTTCAGTGACTTCATCATCCTCATGAGATGTGGTGTTCTCAAAACGTCTTTTTTCCTTCCCTTACAACTTTTCCTTCAAGTGCTTCTAAGTCATCCTTTCATTCACTTTCCATGTATTGCTTGGAAACCCAATTCCTTTTGCACTTTTATTCCAAAATTTTAATATTTTTTTCTGGAGGGTTTCCATTTTGTTTTGCAATACCATGAGTTAGAGAGACTTTTTCTTCCACTTCTTCACTTCTCCTTTTCCTTTTCACCACACCCCCAACTTAGACTTTTGGCCTAAGTTGGCTATTCACTAAATCACAACTCAAGAGGATTATAGGTAGTGGGTTAAGTAAGGTCTAGGGTTCATCAAGGTTCTTCCAAAGAAAGGTAAGGCTCAAGGGGTGTTCAAAAGAGTTTCACATGCTCACGGGTAGGCCACAAAAGAGGTATATGTCAAATTTGGCTCACACTCTTTAAAGTTGCCTAAGATCATCTCAAAAGGACACCTTTCTAAATCAATCAGACTAACAGGGCAAATTCTGGGTTTATTCATGCATGGTTCAAAGTAAGCTAATTACACAAGGCATCGACACTTAAGTCAAACAAGACTACACACTTTCGCTAGTGTGTAATAGTCATTACAAGAGAATCAATTCAATAAATGGCTAATCACAACAAGATGCAGAGAGTTCACATATTGTCTATGCAACTTCATTTGGTCTCGTCGTAGCCGCACATTCATGTTCGTTCTGTAACACCCCTAAATTTTAACCAAGAGTCGCATGTTGATTTACCGTTGCTTAATTACTACAATATGTTTCATTTTCATTTTGGGAACTTGAAGTTTTGTTATAATTTAAAACTTGCTTAACATAAATTGTGATCGTAATTTAAGGGATTGTAGTGGAGTGTTTAGGTAATATTCTAATTAGAATTATGTATAGCTTTAAAAGGAGGTGAAGGATATATACATAGGTGTATATATATGCTTTTTGTCTAGCACAGAACTATTTGGGCAGCCACCTTTTGGAGACAGCTGTGCAAGTGATAAACATCACTTGTTTGACTATATATTTTCACTCCTCCTTTAGTAAATTCGTTTTCCTCAAGTCTTAGAACCTTATAAACATATCTAAACATATTGTTCTTCAAAATCTCAAGATAAAAACTTGGCCCTTTTGGCTGGAATTCGAGACACACACTTCCTTTTGGTAAGTGACGAAATCTGTTTCTGAGCTGGATAGTGTTTGGTATTTTATACATATCTCTTTCTCTAGAACTTAGTTTATAGTGAATAAATATGATTGGGAAAGTTAAGTCGTATGCCTACAACTCTTATGTTTATGTAAAACTCTAATTTAGCTGTTAAGGATTCGAAATATATGACGCAACATAGGACAAGTTCTGTCCAGATTTTGAAATTACAAATCCTGTATGAACATCTGTTAGTGTTTTGAATATATCTTGTTTACAAAATATATTTTGAGGTGATTCTTATTTTTTTGCAACCCAAAGAGATGTATCTACATCTATCATGAAGGTTATAAAGTATAGTTTTGCCGTTTTCCATTTCAAATTTAACTTGCGACATAAGGTACTAGGCTGGCCAGAATCACTGTTTTGGGAGCATAGTCGTATTTGTACAGGCTAAGCTTACTTGTGATGATAATCCTGTTTTACATCAACATTATTGAGCTGCTAGGAATTAAAGAATTTATTTAATTGTATTTTTAAGGTTGTATATACTCGTGAACAAGTTGAGGACCTTGAAATTGGTTGGTCTACGGTCTGAACTCGCGAAGTTGTGTTGGACTGTTTCTATGCTAAAGTATTGAGGTTTGTGTATAAAATTTACTTGAACTCTTTTTACCTTCTGGTATATCTGAAAGTTTATCTTGGTACCTTGGTTACCTCTTGTCACTTTGCATTGTCATGTTGGTATCCTTTAAGACATTAAAGACACTTGTATAACTTTCCCACTTGTACGGATTGTTTGATCACTTGGCACTCTTGTTGGGACCTTGGTCTTCTTGTGGCTGTGAATTTGTCCCTATTGGCATGCCTCTTGATTCATATCATTTGCCATCTAGACTCTGGATTTTTAGTCCGTCTTAAGAATGGAAGTTGTCCATTTTATGTATGAACTAGAAAGCCATTTTTAATATGGTTCTTGGTTCTCTTGATTATTGGGCTTAGACCCTTCTTGATACAGGGCGTCGGCCCTTCTTGATACCTGCTTATGCTTGGTGTAACGACATGATGTATATATTGGGCGTGCCTTGTTATTGAATCTCTTGGAAAATGGTGCTATGAGCGTTCTTGACATTTTGATCTTTAAATATCAAACTTGATACTCTTTATATATTGTTACTTGATTTATTTATTATGTTTCAATTGTGCTGCTCATGACGTGAGAAAGGTAGCTCGGTGAATCTGAGGGCTCCGAACCTATAATTTTTACACCACTAAGCTAGATGCTTAGCAATATTTGTTTCTATCGTAGGGAATGATCGAGAGGAGGCGTGAAGCGGGCCATTGGAGATGTAGATTTTGAGAGCTTTAAGGAAGATCACATTTGCATATAGGCATCTATATTTTATATATACCTTGGGACTTATACATGATCTATGATTTGTATATTTACATGAAATTTTGAGGACTAATTTGATCATGTCACCATGGGTTGTAATATAAGTATGGCTCTATGTTTTGTTCTTTTGGGATGTCTAAGCCCAAGTCTTGTAATATATTGGTGAAGCGTGACCCACCTAGTTTGGGTACTCGGAAGTTTGTAATATTCTTTTTATATTATTTTTACTAGTGTGAGGACAATATATGTATAAAAATATTGTGAGTTATTGGCTTATATTATTTCGGAAGGGTCGCTACACGTTTTATTGAGACCACTATTCAAGTCATCAGTATTGATCGAAACCGAGACTTAAATTTTGCAAAAGAACAGCCACTTTCAACAAAAGCGGTGGCGAATTTTTTTGAAAAAATAAATATTTTTTGGAAAGGTCAAAATTTGTTTAAAAAGAGGAGCCATGAGCTCAAACATCCATGAAAAGAAATATATAACATAATTAAAAATAGAACAACCCAAATATACACAAAACACGAACATCCATAACAAGCAAACAAGGTGGGCCTCACCCCACCACAAATAAATGCGTTTGTCCTCAAATGCAAATGATGAATATCCAACAGTGAAAATGAAGAAAGATAGAGAGGGAGGTAAATAGGGGATCCTGTCTACACACTTGCTCCATCTGTCGGGGACTCATTGCCCGATGCATTAGCCTGGAATTTGACAATGGTCACCGAATTATTATTCTGAGTCGCATTATGTTCATTTGCCCTAACTTCTACAGTGATGTTAGCCGCAACCATTCTGTCCACTTCATGGCCAGCCAAAAAGAAGTCTATAGCCGTGTAGAATCCACGTTTCCACGAAGGAATAGTGGGGTCAATGTGGATCCTTCTGCTGGCACTTGCTTTCTTACTCTCATTTCTTTCTTTGGCCAGTTCTGCTATCTTTTCATCTCTTTTAAAATCTCGTGCTCTTACATGTCGAGGTGGCATGTCCCTTCCTACAACTTTTGGTCTAGCCATTTCTGCAAACCATTTCGAGATAATGTTAGAACATATTTGACAATCAAAATAGAGAATTTTATCTGCAGAAAGATGAGACAATCCATTGGGCGTTCTGCCGAATACACTCGGCATGCCGCTAACAATCCACTGAAGGTCACAGTGTAGAAGGAGTTAGGGGTGCAGACAAAGGGCGATTAAGACGTCATTCGGCGAGTCACCGAGCACACTTGGTGATCATGTGCTCCTTGCCATAAGTTACAGAAGCCATAATAAATAAAGCATGATAATAAAGGCGAGATAGGGTACTTAGGCGAACCACGGAGTGGTTCGGCGAGCTCGTCACAGCTCGCCGAATCACCTATCGTGCCTACTTTAGACACAACTTTTGAAATTAGCCCCGCAATCCCCCGAAAACACAATTTAAGCACCTAAGGCACACATTCATCGAAGACCCATAGAAATTTTTACACACCTATATCATCACTATTTCAAATCAATGCACAATCTAGTGTGATTCTACCAGTTACTCAGTAAGTATTGAATCGTAATTGGTAACACATGCAATCCCATCAACTCAGAGACTCAAAAATTAAGGGGTTCGATTACTAACCTTTGATGTTGAATTAGATATTACTGACATGCTAGCTTGCAATGCAATCCGAGTTCGAGCACAATTCAACCACTAAAATACTCTTAAAAATGCAAGAAATATAAAAACTAGAGCGCTGGTGTGAGTTTGGACAAATGAAAAGTAGGGGAAAGGGAATGCAGTTGATGCCTTTAAACCTTTGGCTTGCAAAGACCATCCAATTTCGCCCACTCAGCGACGTTAGTCAAGATCTCCTACTCACTCGGCGGAGCACCGATTGTTTAGCTTATTCACCGAATTTCACAGAACCTCTGGTTTACGGAGGTCCAATCGGCAGTTTCCCTCGTGATCGCTGACATAGTCGGCGATTCGCCAATAATTTCCAAAGTTCACTGAGTTTTACAGACACCAATGTTGTCGATGGCTTGAGTCAAATGACAGATCAAATTGGATTCACCGATCCTTTCGGCGACTCACTGACTGAATCTATTGCTCACCAATTTGTGCCTTTTTGTTCACTCTCCACACTTCCATCTGCACAATCAACACATCATTATTTTATCAAAGTAAAAGAAAATAGTAAATGGTTTTGGGTTGCCTCCCAAACAACGTCATAGTTAACGTCGTGGCACGACGCATGTCAACCTTCAAACCTCACTCTTGGGGTTAGCCATAGTATCACTAGGCAGACCCCGTTGCTGTCTTGGATTAAGATGAGACGAGATATGACCCATTTGGGTCTCTAACTGCTTGATTGAAACTGAATGAGAGGTAACAGTCTGGTTAAGGGTAGACACATCTTCTTTCATGCCTTTTAGCATTTTGTCTGACCCTTCAAATTTGTTTATAATACGCGAGAGCATATCCTCGGACCTACCACCTTCCGAATCCTTAGGCTTTTGCCGCTCGTGGGGAGGCACATATCTATCCTTCTCCCCATCCTTCCAATTTGGATTCCAATCCATCCATTCACGGTGTCGATCTTTCCATCCCTCATCTGTAGCCCAACCTTGGTTACCACCCTGTCTCAGGTAGTTTGAACGATAACCACCGCTTTGGTTTGCTAGAAAATTCACCTCCTCGCTATACAGAGCTTCAAACTTCATCTCTTCAGGACTCGTGCTCCCAACCCCCACAACATTGACACCACGAGTACCAGCCCCCATGACATTCTTAGATAGAATATCAAGCTTTATCATAATCTTAGTCATGTTTTGGTCTCTCTCATTGTCCTTTTCAATCTGTTCATTAGATAACTGGAAGGTGACAGGGGAGACCTGGTCCTCACGAGTGTACCACGCTCTGTTGATGGTTCATGCAATCTAAAAGTTGGGCTTCTACCGCGTACGACTGCTGCATTAAACCTTCGAGTGAGAGTTGGTTAGCGACACCCTTGTTTACCGAGTCTAAACTCTGGTAGAAGTATTGAAGAGCACGTTATCAAGAAGACCATAGGTTGGGCATTGTAGCACCAATTTTTTAAATCGAAGCCAAGTTTCGTGCAGAGGCTCTCCATTTAGACGCTTGAAGCTTTGAATGCTATCCCAAATAGTCATCATCTTCGAGGGAGGGAAAAATCGCACATTAAATGTGATGACCAGTTCCTCCCATGAAGTGATCGAATTTCGCGGTAACTCAGCTAACCACTTGCAAGCTTCCCCCATCAAATAAATGGGAATAACCGCAGCCTTACTAACTCTTGAGATATGTTCTTGAAAGAGAATGGCCCACAAACGTCTACGAAATTTTGAAGATGCTCATGGGGATCCTCATAAGCCAATCCGCTGACGAGTCATTTTAGTTGCAAGAGCTGCAACATAGTAACACTGCATTCCCCTCGGCTGGGGGTAAGCGGATGGCTCCAACACCTCCCATGAGATACGGGTCATTGACATTTGGCTCTTGGACATCGTTGAGGTTACTGATGTCATCTTGGTGGCCCACCTGGCTACCATTACTACCGTTAACACTCATGCTTTCTAAAATGTTCACACAATCCACAAAACAAAACTAAAAGTTAAATTAGTAAAGCTACACTAAGAAGAACAAGAATTCTATTAATCTAAAAATTCTCAAATAACACCACTCCCTGGCAGCGGCGCCATTTTGATGTTTTATCGTAATTCGTAATCTACAACACAACTTCCAATACAAGTGTCTACGAATCGTGCAATAGTATAGTAACCCAACCAATGGTTGGGGTCGTGTCCCAATGGAGCAGTCTTGAGAATTAATAGAAAAATAAAATCTAGTTCTAACTAGTCGTAGCTAAAGATATTAACAATTAAAAACATTGTAAATTAAAGGGGGACACAAAAGTGTCAAATATAAATGGGGTTTTGTCACAAGTATTGCTAAAACAACAAAAAATAACAAGAAATCAAGTATGGGGAAGAGTTCCTGGGGTGTGACCGCAATACAAGTTGAAATAAATAGTTTGGTACATGCTTTCGATAGGAAATTTGCAAGATAATAGTGACTAGGCTAAGCTTTAGATGGAAATAAGCTCCCTCTTGAGCAACTTACCTAGTTTCAAATGCGTTCCTCTCGGACATCCATTTGCCGCATGAAGACTGGCCTACGCCTTACCCCACTCACTCTCTCGAGCTGAGTGTTAGGATATGGGACTAGGGCTCATCTCGGGCTGAACCTCATGTCGACCCACTCCTTAGGCCATCAGTCTAGTGGTCTTGGTTTCGCAACCTCCCTCTCGGACAAGCCGAAAACACATGGGTGACTTTGTATTTACAACTACAAACCCATTAAATTAAACCACAAAAACTAGGTGAAATCACCATTAAAATACATCTAACCTATCAGCAAGCAAGACCCAACAATAAGATCAACACATATTTGCTAAATCGTACCCCAAGAATGGGGTTTTTTAACCACACATCAAGAAATAACAAAATACACCTAAAATGATAGTGAAATCAAATGGGTATAATAAATTAAACCTTGATTTAAGCAAAGGAATAAGAATAGAGAAGACCCACTTCCAACTTGGTGAAGATGAACTCCTTTCTTCAAGTTTCCAAAACCCTCTCCAAACTTGGGAGTAAAAATAAAAAGTACTAAAATTATTTTGTCTAATGATACTACCAAAACTGATATGTTCAAACTCTTAACGAGTATTTATAGTTTTCAAAAATCTGTGCTGCGGCGGATCATTTGGCGACATTAGTCGGAATTGCCGATCAACTCAACGATTCACCCTTTGGTATAGTTCATTGCCATGTTGCACCATCATTCGGCATCGTCGTGCTCTAGATCATTGGGCGACCTAAAACTGCTTCACGGAACTCCTCAACGATGCACCGACTGCTCCCTTTTTCTGGCGACTTGATTATTTCCTTCAGGCTCAGCACACTGGAACAAAAGGCGAAGTGAAACCCTTCGGCGATTCACCAAGTGGACTCGACGATCCTCGGACCTTCATTTTCTTGTTCTTTTCCAGCCTTTTCGTTCCTTTTTGCGAAGTAGTGTCCATGCTTTCCTTCAATCTTCAAATACCTAAAACTTAAGGGTTTTCATCAGATATTGAGATAAAATAAGCATTTGAGGACACAATTCCTATTAAAATATAGCCCTAAATGAGTCCAATCTGTGGACTCATCATGTGCCTCCCAAGAAGTGCCTTATTTAACATCGTAGCATGATGAAAGTACCCATTCAAGCTTCATTTTTGGGGTTTGCTATGGTGTCACTAGGCAACCCTCCTTGTTGTCTTTGATTCAAATGTGAAGAAATTTGACCCATTTGGGTCTCCAGCTGCTTAATAGATACTGAGTGAGAGGTTACCGTATGATTGAGAGTCGAGACATCCTTTTTCATTTCTTTCAACACTTTTTCGAACCCTTCAACTTTGTTAAGAATGCGTGAGAGCATATCTTATGTACGGCTACCTTCGGATTCCTTGGGCTTTTGACGCTCATGGGAAGGAACATACCTATCCTTCTCCCACTCTCTTTCCTTTAAAGTGGTGTTGCGATCACGCCAATCTCTTTCACCGTCTCTCTAGCCCTCATCTCTATTCCAACCTTGATTTCCACCCAGTCTTGGGAAAGTTTGAATGATAACCTCCTCCTTGATTGGCTAGGAAGTTAACTTCCTCATTGTACAGTGCTTCAAAGTTTTCTTCATCGGGTTTTACTCCACCAACACCCACAATATTAACACTCTTTGTACCAACACCCATGACATTTTTAACCAATATATCCAACTGGGTCATCATTCTGGCCATGTTTTTGTCTCTCTCTTGATCCTTTTCGATCTGATCCTTTGTCCTTCTAAAATTGAGAGGAGAGACCTGGTCCTCACGAGTGTACCATGCCCGATTGATATTGGTCATGCAATCAAGGAGTTGAGAGGCTACTTCATAGGTTTGTTGCATTGTACCACCGGGAACAAGTTGATCAGCAACTCTTTTGTTCATCGAGTCGAGGCTCCCATAGAAGTATTACAACAACACATTATTGGGAAGTCCATGAGTTGGACATTGCAACACCAACTTCCTAAACCTCAGTCATGTCTCATGAATTGGCTAACCTTCCAAGTGTTTGAAACCTTGGATACTATTCCTAAGAGTCATCATCTTCGATGGGGGAAAGAATTGCACTAGGAATGCAGTAGTAAGCTCGTCCCAAGAAGTGATGGAATCCCTTGGCAACTCATCCAACCATTTACTAGCCTCGCCCATCAAAGAAAATGGGAACAACCTGAGACAGACTGATTTTTGTGATATGCTCTTGAATGAGAATGGACCACAAACATCCACAAAGTTTCCAATATGCTCATAGGGATCCTCATGAGCAAGCCCCCCAAATAAACATTTCAATTGTAGGAGCTGAGGCATTGTGCTAGTAATGTGAAAATAAGTGTTTGCTTCAGTTGGAGGTAGACGAATTGCCCCCACACCACCCAATGGAATTGGGTTATTTACGTTACGGTCGTATACATCATTGATGTTTCCAACATCATCTTGGTGGTCCACTTGGCTACCATTACTTCCATTAAGGCTCATCTCCTCCAGTGTTTAACACAAGCAGCACAAAACCAAAAACTAAAATAAGTAGATTCAACTATAACTAAAAAGATCACAATTCAACTTCACTAAAAGAATTTTAAACAACACCACTCCCCAGCAGCGGCGCCATTTTGATTATTTTTTAACGTTTATCAAATACATTTCATCCAATTCTAAGTGCAAACGATCGTTGTGGTTGAATCCCACAGGGAGTGGTAAGTGTAAAATTAAATCAAGAAGTATGAATGTGATCTAACTATATATAGGAAAATAAATTATCGAAAAAGACATAAAACAAATTAAAAGGGTTGACACGAATGTCAGATGGGGGGTTTTTGGTTTGCAAGTATCAACTACAACACAGTCACAAACAACTTGAAATAACAATAAGGAGAGGGATTCTCGGGATGTGATCGATTATAGGAAAATTTTGATATATGGGTAATTTAAACTACTAGTAAATAGCTAAAAATTAGTGGGTAGGCGAGACTATAAGGGAGATAGCTTTCTCTCGAACAACTATCCTGAATCAAGTGATTTCTTTCGAACATCAACAAGCATAGCAATGAAGAACAACCCACACCTTACTTCATCCAATCTCTTGATCTAGATGGGTAGGATTGAGTTTAGGATTTACTCTCAAGAGCTGAACCTAGCTCAACCCAATACCTATAAACCATTAATCAATAGTCTTGGTTTTAAAACCTTTCTCTCAAGCAAACCAAGAACACAAAATTAGAACTGCATTTGCAACTACAATTCATAAATTAAACCACAACTAATGAATAAACCCACTTCAATATAGCATTTAAACTAGTAATTAACAATACTTATAAACTAATTCAACCCATAATCACATGATCACACCCTAAGATTTGTGGTTTTAGCCAACATCATAAAAAGGTAACAACAGTTACCAAATCGATTAGTCATCAACTGGGTAAGAGTAATTAAGCCTTTACAATGCTCAAAATCAGAGAAAATCAATAACCTACTTGCAAAATCTCCGAATTGAATCTTCCCAAAACCTTTAAGTCTACTAAGAACTATTCTATAATGGTAGTAAACTAAAATATGGAAAAGAGAACTCCTGAATTAACCGTTCAAAATCTAATTTATAGTCGCAAAAAATAAGCCACGAAGGTCCATTAGGCGAGATAATTCGGGTTCGCCGAGTGGTTCAGTGAACCGCCCATTGCTCTCTTCTATCGCCTTTTTGCCTTGGCTCTGAGCATCCTCAAGTTCTGTCACTTTTGGCGATCACTATTTGCATCACAGAACTGCTCGGGGATTCGCCGACTACCTCTTTTCTATCGCCAACTTGGTTTCTTCCATCAGGGCTGGCACATTGGAACTTTAGGCGGTTAAATTGGCCATTCGGCTATTTACCAAGTGCTCTTGGCGATCATCAAGCTCGCCTTTTCTAATTTCTTCAGTTTGTTTTGTTACTTTTTGCCTGTTAGTGTCCTTGATTTGCTCCTCAGTTAATATAAATTTTCATTCCGGTCATACTTTCTCTCTTATGGAAAGGTTACACAATCACACGTGCACGCGAGGTGTGTTTTGCGCACTCACAAATTTCTTTAAAAATCCCAAAATTTAGGAGAGTTGGCGTATGCCCCGTGTTCGAATATTTTTCAGTGTGACCGTGTAGCCTTCTCACTCGAATTGTCCACGCGGGTACCTTGTGTCTAGTAAACCCACTCTTAATCAACCAAGGATAGAGCTAAACCAATACCTTTTACAGTACATGCATAATATAAATCTAAGAGACTTAATACCGTTGGTGTATTAAGTTCATTAGTTAACTTTATCCAAATGTCCAAGTGGATTCACGACCCCGAGTGACTTTTATCATTTATGTATGCATTATTTGAAAAATGATTGTGCCAAAATATGGATCGTTCATTCTAAATTAATTAAACTTTAGGAGGAAAGGTAATACTAACCCTTTTGCGATGCAGATGATTATGAAGATCCCAACATTTGGCCTATGAAGATTAAATCACGAGCATTCCACGAGAAGAAGATGTGTAGATGCGATGTAGAGCTTTTTTTTAATTCTTTTTTGACATGTAACAAAGCTTAAGTCTATTTTGGTATTTAACTTTAAGAATAGATTCATGTAATTAATTAAAGAGTAATGGAATGCCATATTTTGGCACATTTATATTTCAAATATGCGTTAGGCCTACCTCTGGCATAAATAGGTCCCCTATATATTAGGACGCATTGTTTGATATACTTGTGTTACGTGCTTTATAAATATTTGATTGCTTACTTGCTACGTAATTTATATGAAATTATTTGCAACCTCATTTTTATTTATTATTACTAACACCATCTTTGTTTTTTCTTGTTTTCAGAAGAGATAATTATTTGCCTTTATCTATCTTTTATTTTAATTACCTATTGCATCTTTACATATTATTATGTCATTTTCATACATTTTTATTTTATACAATATTTTTTTTCCGCACTTAACGTACTTTAATGACTCTAGAGAGTTATTTAGGCTCATAATTATTTCTAACTCGTGCAAAAACTTTCTTCCTTTAAATCTTAGCAAATTTTATTTGTCATTATCTTAGAATTTCTTGTTTTGATCCTTTCAATACTTGTGTCGACATTTTGTTTTAAGAAATCCTATTCTTACTCTCTCAAAATGGACATATTTAACCCGTCTAATTTCTTAAGTTAATTCACTCCCAATTTGCTAAATTCTTGCAAAAATTCGAGTTTTTAAATTTTAACCTTTTTAAGTTTTTTCAAGTCCCTTGTTAATCGGTATAATCCTATCTTTCTAACAACCAAAACTTTTTTCATTAGTTCAACATTTCGTAGAATCTATTTCGCATTCGATCTACATCATGTAGTTTTTATTATTCTATCATTTTCTTCAAATTTTCACGTCGTTTGGTTGCTTCTAAAATTGGTAGATATCGAAATTTATTTGGTAATCTACCGAATAGCACTTGCCGATATTTATTCATTTTGTCTCCATCAAGTGCAACACTTCTTCAATTCAAAATAGTCGTGCTATTTTTATTAGGGGTTGTCAACATTTATTTTTACGCACTAATTCCAAGTTTTTGCATGCGATTTCGAGGAAAATCTCATAGGTCTTTACTTGTTTGACGTGTCTCCCATCCTCGATAAATTTTTTTAAATTCGTCAATACTAAAATAGAGCTTAAGGTCATTCAACCTTTTGATTTATCAATTCCAACTCTCGTGTGCTCGATTAACCATAATTTCCTTTATCTCGAGCTTTTTCATCAAATTTTGGTTTATTATTTATTTATTTTCTTAAATAGTATCCCTTATAGGACCAGAACCCATTGGTTTTTAAATACTCTACTTTTGACCTTTCGCATACTTACTATGCGGTTACCAAATACTTCATTTTTATTTCAAAGGTCGACTTATGTTGAGCATCAAAGGAACAAACAAATTTAAGGACGACATGGCTGACCGATTTGTGATTGACTTAGTTGAAGATGAGTTTAACTATGAAGAAGCCGAGTCATACCAAGATAAAATTGCTAAGCTTGAGGGGAAAGTTGCAAAGATGGAACAAGAAATTGATGGCATCAAGGAAATGATAATCGGTCTTCAGAACTCTTCCAATGAAAATTCATTGGATTACTACCTTAGAGACTCCTCAGATGAAGATTTGGAGGTATACTCTCCTATTCACGCAACTGCATATCCCAACTTTGATTGTAATACTCAGCACTTCACATAGAATGAGGCATTTGACAATTCAAAAAATGGTGGGAAACATTTCAATACACAGACTAACCAAATTTCTTTCACAAATGAGGTTGCTTCACAACTTGGGACAAATCTGATTGAGATGGAAAATGAAAATGAGACACATTATAACCTTGTTTATATTCCAATGTATGATGGGACAGGTCTCCCCCAAAACCATTTGAAGGAATATATTGATTGGTTAGCCATCATAGGGTAAGACAATGAATTTAATATGATACTTTTTGTTAGGACGCTTATAGGGCCAGCCTTGATGTGATATGCAAACCAAGACACAAGGAAATGGTTCTCTTGGGTCGATATGGCCAAATATTTTATTAAGCAATATGGGCCTCCTAATAGGGCATTTACTCTTTCAGGCATCTATTGCAGGCACTTATGATGTAGCCGAAAAGAGTACCAAGAATGGTTTCATTCTGAGCAACCATTAAGTCTATGAGGATTTTCTCAAAAGATGAGTTTTAAGAGGCATAAAGCACGACAATTAGATTTTGTGTTTAATCTTTTGAAAACAATTATATTTTTTTGTGAGATTAAGTGATGATTTATTTGTATGTTTTAAATTCCTTTTTATGCAAGGTGAACTATGCTTGACCTGATTTCCTTGGTTGATACGTAGGCAGCCCACATAGGGACTCGGTCATATTTAATTAGAAATTTCAATATTTCTCTTTCTTGTAATTGGAACTACATTCGACCTGATTTCCTTGGTGGATGCGTAGGCAGCCTATACAAAGCCCAGTCGATTTTTTATAAAATTTTAGTATTCTTCCGAGAAGGAAAATGAAGTTGTCGCATAATTTTTGCATGCAATCGAGATAATTTTTGGAAACCCACCAAAATTTTCAAAGAATAAGGATCAAGTTGAAGTCAAGATTTGATGCTCGACATGAGTCAACCTTTCTCCAAATCAAATTTTCTTTCCTTCCATTTTCAGCGTTAGAGCCTACTAGCTAATACCTCACTCTCGTCCACTCGTCTTAGACCTAAATCATTACTTCCGGCCTAAAAAAATTATTTTAAAAAATCATAGCATAACTTATTTTATCTAATTTATTTTTTTCTCTCGCGCTAACATTTCTTTATATAGTTTTGTTTCTTGTTTAGAGGTTGCCTAGTATTGAACACTATTTTGGCGGCAAATCTACGTTAGGGACGAAATTATAATGGCAGACAAATTGAAAGTAGTCAACAATGACATGGGATTTGTGCATGCACAAAATGATGATTGTGAGAAGAATGTGGTTTGGAAAAACAACTTGGTCAATTTGGAAACTACCTTTAGCCTTCTTCCTACCACTACGAAAGCTTCCCGCTCAACTCAGAATATTTGTTTAACCATATCTCCTTGCGCGACTTCTGCTTATACAATCTTTTCGCAAATACCATCAGTATACACTATCAATCCCAATAACTTTCAAGTCACCATAATGTCAAATGCCCATCCTCCAACAATCGTATATCCTTACAATGAAAATAAGCACAACCAATTAGCACCTCATCTATATTCTAGACGTGAGAAGAATATTCAGTCAATTTGTCATGAAGATTTGGTAAAGGAGCTCCACAATCTGAGAAAAACTTTTGATGATAAGTTGCGCTCAAGGAATTATCAGAGTTTAAAGTATGAGAATTTATGTGTGCATCAAAATGTTGAACTTCCGCAAGGGTACACGCTACCTAAGTTCAGTACTTTTAATGGGGAAAGAAATCCCTTCGTTCACTTAAAGTACTATTGCAACAAATTAGTTGGTATTGACATGTTGAAGCCATACAGATGAGATTATTCATTCAAAGTTTATCATGATTGGCACTTTCTTGGTACACTAAGCAAGACTTTAGCAAATGGCATACATGGGAAGATATGGCTCGCGACTTTGTAAAGCAATATGAATTCAATAATGAAGATAATCTATATATAGCTGATTTTCTCAAAGTGAAGAAAATGCCGCATGAACGTTTTCAAGAATATGCCATACGATGGAGGTTATTAACTTAAAAAATACATCATTCATTGTCCGGAGAGGAGTTGATCTCAACCTTCATCCATGTTCAATAAGGTTTATATTACGAAAAGTTGTTTGACACTTGTGCACACAACTTCTCTGATTTGATTAAGGTTGGAAAAGAGACTGAAAATGGTATTCAAGGAGGAAGAATCGTAAGCAACTCAGCAGCACAAGTTGTCCAACAAACTTTCCAAGGAAATACCAGTAAATTAGCAAAGCAAAATGAGAGAAAACAACTCAATTTTCATGAACTATGCAACAACCACAGTGTAACGACATGTAAAACAAATAGGTGAAACTAGAGCCTAACTAGTGTGTGTTTGAGTTGTTATGATGTTTGAGGGTGTAAAATGTTGTCCCGAGCTATGGTTGAGAGGTTTAGGGGTTAAACATAAAGGTACGAATCCCCAAGGACCATCCTAGGGGTCCTTGAGGAGGACCCTAAAGCCTAACACCAAGACCCTAAAGAAAACCAAAAACTGCCTAAAAACTTGGTGACCTACGGAAGGGGACCACGCCCTGTAGGTCCATCCACGCCCCGTGGATGGCCTCCGTAGGTCATGCCCCCCAAAAATAAGCCACAGCCACGAACCAAGCCCATGCAGGACAGTCTGTGGACCCATCCACGGTCCGTGGATGGTGGTTTGTGGACCACACCTGCAAAAGCTGTTATGGTTCGGCCACTGTGGGGGTCATTTGGTAAATTAATTTTAAGGTGAATTAATTTGGGGGACGGTTATTTTAGGTTAATTAAAGTATTTTAAGTGTATTAAAAGTTTTAAACTCTATTTTAGACTTTATTATTTCAAAACCCAAAATACAAACCTCCCCTTCCCTCCAAAAGTTCTCTCTAGAAACCTCCATTGGAGGTGAAAACTTCAAGTTTCCAAGGTCAAGACTTCAAGTTTTTCAAGGTATTTACGTGGATTTCATCCATTAAAGGTTTGGTGGTCTTCATCCTTGACTTAGTTTTTTTCAAGGAGCCAATTTCAAAAGTGATTTCAAGTGTCCAATGTTTACCCAAAAACCTTAGATTTCAATCTATGCATGGGTCGATTCTAAATGATTTCCAAAGGCTTTATTGCATTGATTTATGAATTAATTGTGGATTTAAAGATGAATTAAGATGTCTTCTTCTTAGAACCCATGTTTTGCCCCAAATTCTTAAGTTGAGATTTGTGATTGGGATTTGATTGATTATGAAGTATGTGGGTTGTTTATGTGTATATGGATATAGAATGTTGAAATTATGTTATTGCTCTTGCCAAATTGAATTGATCTAAGGTGTGTGGGTGAATGTGATTCATGGCCTTGAAAGACAAGGTATGATTATGATGTGAAGGATATATGCATATGTGAATTCAATGATAGTGTAATGATCATGTTTAGAATGTAATAGTGTTGTGATTGAAAGCATATTCTCAATTAACACTCATGAATGATGATGATGGAATGTTAAGGTTTTTTTACTATGAATTGTATAACTTGAATTGGTAGGCTTATGCATCATTTTCTTGTATAAATGGAAGTAATGTGATTGTGATAAGTTGAATTGGTAGGCTTAGGCATCCTTTCTTGTATAATGAATGTATCTTGACTTAATGTCTTCATGTCTTGAATTGGTAGACCTAATGTTGGTAGCTTTCATGAATGAACTAATGAATGAATGATAAAGTATTCTAGGCTAAACCTTGGATCGGTAGACCTAACGGTGGTGGCCTTCATGAGGTGTCTAAGAACTAATGTAATGTTAAGACCTTGAAGCGGTAGACCTAATGTTGGTGGCCCTTCTGGGAAAGTCAATGAGCTATCCTTAATGTACCTTGAATCGGTAGACCTAATGGTGGTGGCCCTTTTTTGTGTAATGTACCTTGGGTCGGTAGGACTAATGTTGGTGGCCCTCTCAAGTACAATAATGTTGATAAAAATGAAATACTCTATGGGAATGAAGGCTAAGCACTGAGAGGATATGGTTAGATGGAGGTTCTCCCTACGTTAGGCCAGATTTCAATGAATATCTTTCATATCCCATAACTATGTGCCCACATAGGATATTAGCTAGTGGATTCCATCCAAGCTAAAATGTTACTAGTTCTACCTTAGGCAAGTAGAACACCTTCCTTCGGTGTGGGGTCATACGACACTGGATTCCATGATTTAGCTCTCATGGTCTATGTCGGTTAATGCCTATTCCCATCATGTGAGATGTGCTTTACGGTTTCTTGATGAGTTCTATGAAGTGTGGGTGGTAGTATGGGATGCTATCCATGCATTGTACGAGTAGGCTTTGAGAGGGTCATAGTGAGTTCTCTAAGTCTTATTGGCTAATGTATGAATGTGTCCTAAATGAAGCTAATGAAGAATGCTGGCTCTTATATGCTTAAATGTGAAGATGCATGCTATAATTGGATTGTATTATGAGTTACTTCCTTTTCATGACTTATAGAGTATGAATGTGCCTTGTCTCTGGTGACTTCAAAGGAGTACTTAGTGTGAGTAGTAGTATGGAATGCTACTTGCACATTGCACAAGTATGACTTAGGGTTGTTCTCACGACCCGAGAGGACCCCTTAGTCGTAACACGACGTACTCAACCCCGAAGGGATCTTATACAAGCCTCATAACATTCATTCATCGCATAGGTAATAGAAATAGTACGGAATTTAAAACTTTTTATTCCAAAACCACACAATCTAAAGACATTTATAAAGTAGAGGAATTCTAAAGTCTCACATGAACATCTTAGACAAAACTTCACACAAGATAGGGTCATGCCACTTTACAATAGAAATTTTAGCAATAGTCTTAAAACATGAAAGAACTAGAAACATTAAAAGTCCTTGTCCTTGATCTATGAGGACATACCCAAAATGTCTTGGAGAACTCTATTCCAAGCTTGACTAGGAAGGATCAAATCGAGTACCAATCCCTACACTTCATAAAAGTAAAGAGAATATGGGTAAGCACATAAAGTACTAAGTATGATAGCCATGCAAAAACATGCTTATAAAGGACATCTTTGTTTGAAAGTCATGATATATGCCATTTGATAAAACTTCATGAATATGAGTAAAAGAGGCATAATATAAGTCACAACCAACATACAAGTCATTATTCACATTAAAAAATACTCCACATATAAACCATTCCTTTACCTTTAACCCTTCACCTCTAGTAACCCTTAGGCAACACTTTGTGCAATGTATGGATAGCATCCCATACCACCATCCACACCAAAGCATCACCCTAAGGTCACCACATGTGAACTCATCATACAACCTTTCCATCCTTACACAATAGTAACACATAAGAGACACAACATTACATAAGACATAATCATCACATAAGGACCATCACCTAAGATAACTTTAAGTCACACTTGTGCAATGTGCAAGTAGCATCCCATACTACTACTAACACTAAGTGCTCCTTTGAAGTCCCCATAGACTAGGCACATTCATACTCAACAAGTAATAACAAGGAAGTACTCATATATACAATCCACGTATAGCATGCATTATTTCATTACACATATAAGCATCTTAGTCACTTATTCATTAAGTTCATTAAGACATAAGATCAACATTCTTCATTAACATGATCATAAGAGTCCATTCACTACATTAACAATATAAAGAACACACCATGACCTCGCTCAAATGCCTACTTGTGCAATGCATATATGGTGTCCCATACCACCACCCACACTAACTACTACATCCTTAAGAAGACATAGTTTATTAACATTATTGTGGGGCTAAGCCATAACCAACATAGACCATGTGAGAAATTCATGGAATCCTGGTGTCATTATCACCAGAAAGGGATTCCTACTTGCCTAAGGTAGGACCATTGTTCTTTAGATTAAGTGGATCCACTAGCTAGACCTGTGTGGGCACATAGTTATGGGATATGGAGATTGCTACTAGATACCCCGCCACAACTCATGTATGAGCATCCATCTCAAAAGATTTCTACTAAGTACCCCGCCTCAACTCACGGATGAGCACCCATCTCAAACATATCCTCTCGGTGCTTAGCATTATTCCCCACGAAGTACATTACATTCATTACATTAGTTCATTATGGGATAAGGGATTGCTATTAGATACCCCACCTCAACTCCCGGTTGAGCATCCATCCCAAACCCAACATTCATTCATTCATTGGAAAGCTCATAGATTCAAAGATGAGAATAGCCTTTCTCCTAAGAACCCCCTTATTGTTAGAAAGTCCTTTCACAACAAGTCATTAACATTCATTAGAGTACAATTGAGAATAGCCTTTCAATAGACTCAACATTCATTAACATTATCATTGAACTTCATTCATTCATTCATTCATTCATTCATTCATTTATTCATTCATTCAAGTGTGTGTATGTGAGAATAGCCTTTCACATTGTCACCGTCTTTCACAAGTGTTAATAGAGAGATAATATTCAATCCTAACACAATTAGCTTCTAAACATGATCATCTTTCATTCCTTTAGATCACACACATGCTTTACATCACATTCATATATACAACATCATGATAATACTTCAATTACTTACACTATACCTTCAAGGCCATGATCACAATGTTCATAATAAGTAAACACCTCCACCTTTCAAGTGGATCAATATACAAAGTAAGTAAACACCTCCACCTTTCAAGTGGATCAATAGCTCAAGCATAATATTAACTCAACATGAAATTTGGTCATCACTTGCCCTTTCAAGGACATGATCATAAGTCACCAACAAACCTTTAACTAATACACTTTGGCATGAATAGTGATTCAATTTAACAATCTAAATCAATTTAGGTATAATCCATCAACATTCATTCATGATCAACAAACCCACTTCAAAAGGCACAATTTAGGAATTGAGAGAAATCATGGGTTCATAGAGTATATTCATCAGAAATCATCAATTAATCATAAATACAATCATAATTTGTCATTAGAAACCATTTGAAAATGTTTGATGAAAGAACCCATGAGATTGAGTGAAAACCTAGATTTTCATGATTTGAAATCTTCTTTGAATTGGCTCCTTGAATGGAAAATTAGACAAGGATCAAGACTACCATACCTTGCTATATATTACCCACGAAAATTGAAGAAGAAATACCTTGGAATCCTCAACCCTAGCTTGATCTTGACCTTGATCTTCAATGGAGTTTCTAGAGAGAAGACTTTTTGGAAGGGAAGGGTTTTGAAATAATGAAGTCTAATTATGTTTTAATTCTCTTAAAATATCCTAATATACTTAAAATAACCGTCCATACACTTATTAGGACTTGGGGTGAATTAAATTCACCCCTACAATGGCCGAACCACTTGACATCAAACAGGTCCAACTCACACCCTGGACTCACGATCTGTGAGTCCATTAACGGACCATACTGTTGATCCATGGTATGGGGATGTGGCTTGGTTTGGGGGCCCTTGACCTACGGAGGCCATCCACGGGGTATGGATGGACCTACGGGGAGTGGACCCATTTCGTAGGTTGATGAGTCCACAAATTGGACTCATTTAAGGCTATATTTTAATAGAAATTGTGTCCTCAAATGCTTATTTTATCTCAATATATGATGAAAAACCTTAAGTTTCAGGTATTTGAAGTTTGAAGGAAAGCATGGACACTACTTCGCAAAAAGGAACAAAAAGACTGAAAAGAACAAGAAAATATAGCCTCAGGATCACCGAGTACACTTGGCGAGTCTTTGAAGGGTCTCACTTCACCTTTTGTTCCAGTGTGCTGAGTCTTGAAGGAAATGATCAAGTCGGCGGAAAAAGGGAGCAGTCTGCCCATCGCCAAAAAGGGCTGCAAAGCAGCACTATGTCGCCAATGACCCAGAGCACAACGATGCCGAAGGATGGTGCAAGACGGTGATGAACTACACCAAATAGTGAATCGGCGATTCCGACTAATGTCGCCGATTGATCCTCCGCAACACAGATTTTTGAAAATTATAAATACTCGTTGAGAGTTATAGCTTAGTATCAGATTTTAGTATCACATTTTTAGTATCATATTTTGAACAATATAATTTTAGTACTTTTTATTTTACTCTCAAGTTTGTAAGGGTTTGAAGACTTGAAGAAGAAAAGGGTTTCACCTTTTTCAATTTGGAAGTGGGTCTCTTGGATTCTTCCTTCTTTGTTCAAATCAAGACCTATTACTTCATACCTATTTGAATGCAAGCTCATTTAGGTATAAATGTCTATCTCTTGATGTGTGGCTAAAAACCCCCATTCTTGGGCTGTGATTTCGCAAATATGTGTTGATATTATTATTGGGTCCTGCTTGCTGATAGGTTAGATGTATTTTAATGGTGATTTCACCTAGTGGTTGTGGTTTATTTAATGGGTTTGTAGTCGCAAATACAAAGCCACCCATGTGTTTTCGGCTTGCCCGAGAGGGAGGTCGCGAAACCAGGACCACTAGACTGATGGCCTAAGGAGTGGGTCGACATGAGGTTCAGCCCGAGAGGGTGAGCCCTAGTCCCATACGTAACACTCAGCTCGAGAGAGTGAGTGGGGTAAGGCGTAGGCCGGTTTTCATGCGGCAAGTGGGTGTTCGAGAGGAACGCATTTGAAACTAGTAAGTTGCTCGAGAGGGAACTTATTTCCATCTAAAGCTTAGCCTAGTCACTATTATCTTGCAAATTTCCTATCAAAAGCATGTACCCAACTATTTATCTCAACTTGTATTGCGATCACACCCCAAGAACTCTTCCCCATACTTGATTTCTTGTTATTTTTTTGTTGTTTTAGCTATACTTGTGACAAAACCCCATTGATATTTGACACTTTTGTGTCCCCCTTTAATTTACAATGTTTTTAATCGTTAATGTCTTTAGCTACAACTAGTTAGAACTAGATTTTATTTTTGCAATTAATTCTCAAGACCACTCCCTAGGGATACGACCCCAACCCTTGGTTGGGTTACTATACTATTACACGATTCGTAGACACCTGTATTGGAAGTTATGTTGTTGATTACGAATTACGATAAAACATCAAAATGGCGCCGCTGCCGGGGGGTGATGTTATTTGAGAATTTTTAGATTAATAGAATTCTTAATCTTCTTAGTGTAGCTTTACTAATTTAAATTTTAGTTTTGATTTGTGGATTGTGTGAACATTTCAGAAAGCATGAGTGTTAACGACAGTAATGGTAGCCAGGTGGGCCACCAAGATGACATCGGTAGCCTCAATGCCCAAACCACGGTTTGCCGAACAATGTGCTACTTCAATACTTTTATCGGAGTTTGGATTCGGTAAACAAAGGTTTCACTGACCAACTCTCACCTGGAGGTTTAATGCAACAACCATATGCGGTAGCAGCCCAACTTTTAGATGGTATGACAACCATCAACAGAGCATGAAACACTTGTAAGGACCAAGTCTCCCCTCTCACTTTCAAGCTATCCAAGGAGAAAATTGAAAAAGACAATGAGAGAGATCTGAACATGGCCAAAATCATGACACAACTTGTTATTTTATCCAAAAATGTCATGGGGCTGGTGCCCGTGGTGTTAATATTGTGGGGGTCGGGGGTGTTAATCTTGAAGAGATGAAGTTTGAAGCCTTGTACAACGAGGAGGTAAATTTTCTAGCCAACCAGGGCGGTGGTAATCAAGGTTGGGCTAGAGACGAAGGTTGGAAGGACCGAGATCGTAAATGGAGGGACCAAAATCCTAATTGGAAGGAAGGGGAGAAGAATAGATATGTGCCTCCCCATGAGCGCCAGAAGCCAAAAGAGTCGGACGGTTTTAGGTTTGAGGATATGCTCTCACGCATCCTCAACAAAGTTGAAGGGTCAAACAAAATGCTAAAAGGCATGAAAGAATATGTATCTACCCTTAGCCAGACCGTTACCTCTCATTCAATTTCAATCAAGCAGTTAGACACCCAGATGGGTCATATCTAGTCTCAACTAAATATGAGACAGCCAGGGGGTTTGTCGAGTGATACCATGGGTAACCCCAAGAATGAGGTTTAAAGGTGAACTTGTGTTGTACCAAGACATTAACTCAGGCGCTGTTTGGGAGGTAACCCAAAACCATTTATTATTTTCTTGATCTTTGATAAAATAATGGTGTGTTGATTGTGCAGATGTAAGTGTGGAGAGTGAACGAAAAAGCGCAGATTGGCGAGCAATAGATTCAGTCGGCGAATCCGATCTTATCCGCTGTTTGACTCAAGACATCATCAACATTGAAGTCTGTAGAACTCGGTGACCTTTGGAAATTATTGGCGAATCACCGACCATGTCGGCGATCACGAGGGAAACCGCCGATTGGACCCCCGTAAACCAGAGGTTCTGTAAATATCAGCGAAGAAACTAAACAATCGGCGCTCCACCGAGTGAATAGGTGAGCTTGACTAACGTCGCCGAGTGGGTGAAAGTTGGACGGTCTTTACAAGCCAAAGGTTTAAAAGTTTCAACTTCATTCCCTTTCCCCCACTTTTCATCTGTCCAAATTCACACCAACACTCTAGTTTTTATATTTCTTGCACTTTTAGAGTATTTTAGTAGTTGAACTGTGCTCGGACTCAGATTGCATTGTTGCATAGCACTTCATTAGTATTTGTTCAGTATCAAAGGTTGGTACTCCGAACCCCGCGTTTACTTTATTAAAATTGTACTAATTTACATAATGTTGATACTGTTAAACCTCTGATGAGTCTCATTACATATATTATCGAATATGATTCAATACTTTTTGCGTAACTGGTAGAATCCCACTCAATTGTGCTTTAAGTCGACTTATTTGGTTGTGGGTGTGTAAAATTTATTATGGGTCTTGGTTAAATTTGTACTTAAATTGTGTTTTGGGGGTTGCGTGGCCGATTTCAAAAAATTGGGTAAAAAATAGGCACGATAGGAGATTCAGTGAGCTGTGACGAGCTCACCAAACCACTCCGCGATTCGCCTAAGTACCCCATCTCACCTTTACTATCATGCTTTATTTATTGTGGCTGGTGTAACTTTCGGCAAGAAGCACATGATCGTCAATTGCACTCGGTGACTCATCCAATGACACCTTAATCGCCCTTAGTCTGCATCCCTAACTCCTTCTGCACTGTGACCTTCGGCAGATTGTCTGTGGATAGCCGAGCGTATTTGGCGGCATGCCAAATGGATTATCTCCTCTTTCTACAGATAAAAATCCCTATTTTGGTTGTCAAAAATGTTCTAACATTATCTCAAAGCCGTTTGCAGAAATGGCTAGACCAAAAGTTGCAGGAAGGGACATGTCACCCCGACATGTAAGAGCATGAGATTTTAAAATAGACAAAAAGATAGCAGAACTGGCCAAAGAAAGAAAAGAGAGTAAGAAAGCAAGTGACAGCAGGAGGATCCCCATTGACCCCACTATTCCTTCGTGGAAACGTGGATTCTACACGGCTATAGACTCCTTTTTGGTGGGCTATGAAGTGGACAGAATGGTTGCGGCTAACATCGATGCAGAAGCCAGGGCAAATGAACACAATGCGACACAAAATGATAATCCGGGGACCGTTGTCGAATTCCAGGCTAATGCATCGGACAATGATGCCCCGACAGATGTAGCAGGCGTGTAGACAGGCTCCCTCTTAACCTCCCTCTCTGATTTTCTTTACTTTTATTGCTGAATATTTTATCACTTGCGTTTGAGGACAAATGTTTTTATTTGTGGTGGGGTGAGACTCACCTTTGTGTGTTGTTTTGAATGTTGTTTTCTGTATATATTTAGGTTGTCTGTTTTAAATTGTCATTAAAATTGCTTTTGCAATTATTTGAGATTATGGCTCCTCTTTTTTATTTTAATTTATGCAAATTTTGACCCTTCCCTTTCCGAATTTTTTTGTTTTTTGAAAATTTCCGCCACCGCTTATGTTGAAAGTGGTTGTTCTTTTGTAAAATTTAAGTCTCGGTTCTGATAAACTGATGAGTTGAATAGTGCTCTCAATCGAACGAACATGAATGTGTAGCTATGACGAGACCAATTGAAATTGCATAGACAATATGTGAACTCTTTGCATCTTGTTGTGATTAGCCATTTATCTAATTGATTCTCTTGTAATGACCATTGCACACTAGCGAAAGTGTGTAGTCTTGTTTGTCTTAAGTGTCGATGCCTTGTGTTATTAGCTTACTTTGAACTATGCATGAATAAACCTAGAATTTGCCCCGTTAGTCTGATTGATTTAGAAAGGTGTGCTCTTGAGATGATCGTAGGCAACTTTAAAGAGTGTGAGTTAAATCTGACGTATACCTCTTTTGTGGTCTACCCGTGAGTGAGCGAAACTCTTTTGAACACCCCTTGAGCCTTACCTTTCTTTGAAAGAAACTTGATGAACCCTAGACCTTACTTGACCCACTACCTATAATCCTCTTGATTTGTGGTTTAGTGAATAGCCAACTTAGGCCAAAAGCCTAAGTTGGGGGTGTGGTGAAAAGGAAAATGTGAAAAAGAAATTCGTTTTCCAGGCAATACATGGAGAGTGAATAAAAGGATGACGTAGAAACACTAGAAGAAAAAGTGATAAGGGAAAGGAAAAGGACATTTTGAGAACACCACATCTCATGAGGATGAAGAAGTCACTGATCCTAAATGACCATACCTTTGCAGTCATCCCCATTACAATCCGTGAAAAGACCTTTTTGATCTTGAGTAAGCTGAACTGAAAGTCGATTGGAAAATAAGGGCAAACCTATGGGTGAAACCATGCATTGTGTTCCTCTTTTTGAGTGTGAGCGTTGCATATGATTCCTGGTCTTAAATTGATTAGCCTCTGTGTGTGAATATGGAATCATTCTTTGTGTGAGGGCATTTAGATACTTTCGTTGAGCTTGAACTTGCATTAGTATAAAGTATTGTGAGCATGAGAATCATTGGTAAAGGTGTGTCACAACTTGAATCTTTAAGTACACAATTGAATCTTCACATAAGTAGTTTGAAGTCTTGTTGTGTACATTCATGGTTGAATCTTGTGTAGCACTTTTGAGACACCCTTTTTCAACAACTGAACTTGAGTTTGCTTGAGGACAAGCAAAAGTTTAAATTGGGGGTGTTGATGAGTCCACAAATTTGACTCATTTAGGGCTATATTTTAATAGAAATTGTGTCCTCAAATGCTTATTTTATCTCAATATCTGATGAAAAACCTTAAGTTTCAGGTATTTGAAGTTTGAAGGAAGGCATGGACAGTACTTCGCAAAAAGGAATGAAAAGGCTGAAAAGAACAAGAAAATGAAGGCCTGAGGATCTCCGAGTCCACTTGGCGAGTTGCCGAAGGGTCTCACTTCGCCTTTTGTTCTAGTGTGCTGAGCCCTGAAGGAAAGGATCAAGTCTGCCGAAAAAGGGAGTAGTCGGCGCATCGAAGAGAAGGTTCGCGAAGCAGCATTATGTCACCCAATGACCCAAAGCACAACGACGCCGAAAGGTGGTGCAAGACAGCGATGAACTACACCAAAGGGAGAATCATTGAGTTTATCGGCGATTCCGACTAATGTCGCCGAGTGATCCACCGCAACACAGATTTTTGAAAACTATAAATACTCATTGAGAGTTATAGCTTAGTATCAGATTTTCGTATCACATTTTTAGTATCAGATTTTGAACAATATAATTTTAGTACTTTTTATTTTACTCTCAAGTTTGTAAGGGTTTGAAGACTTGAAGAAGAAAACGGTTTCACCTCTTTCAATTTGGAAGTGGGTCTCTTGGATTCTTCCATATTTTCTCAAATCAAGACTTATTACTTCATACCCATTTGAATGCAAGCTCATTTAGGTATAAATTTGTATCTCTTGATGTGTGGCTAAAAACCCCCATTCTTGGGGTGTGATTTAGCAAATATGTGTTGATATTATTGTTGGGTCTTGCTTGTTGATAGGTTATATGTATTTTAATGGTGATTTCACCTAGTGGTTGTGGTTTAATTTAATGGGTTTGTAGTTGCAAATACAAAGCCACCCATGTGTTTTCGGCTTGCCCGAGAGGGAGGTCGCGAAACCAAGACCGCTAGACTGATGGCCTAAGGAGTGGGTCGACATGAG
>JAJOOS010015208.1:0-18997 GCA_029582725.1 Solanum chiquidenum
TCATCCTTGTCAGATGAACGCCGAATTGGTAGAATTCTGCAAAAAGGAAATTGATAATTTGTTAACAAAGTGTTTGATAAAACATTCGAAATCACCTTGGTCTTGCACTGCGTTTTATGTTAATAATGTTGCTGAAAGGGAACGATGTATCCCCAGGTTGGTTATAAATTATAAATCTTTGAACAAATATTTGAAATCGATTAGGTATCTTATTCCGAATAAAAGAGATTTATTGTCAAGATTATATCACGCCAATATATTTTCAACATTCCATTTAAAATTAGGATATTGGCAGATCCAAATATTTAAAGAGCATTCTTATAGAACAACTTATAATGTCCCGTTTGGACAATATGAATGGAATGCTATGCCATTTAGTTTAAAAAGCGCTCTATTTGAATTTCAGAAAATTATGAATGATATTTTTAACCCATATTTGGATTTTATCATTGTTTATATTGATGATATTTTGGTATACTCAAAGACTCTTGAGATGCATAACAAGCATTTAGACATTTCCAATAAAATAGTCATACAAAATGGTTTGGTAATTTCTAAACCGAAAATGAGTTTATTTTAAAAAAAATCGATTCCTAGGACATCATATATGTCAAGGGAAAGTCACTCCAATCCAAAGAGCTATAGACTTTGTCTCTAAATTTTCTTATGTTATTACAGATCGAACTCAATTACAAAGATTTTTGGGAAGTCTAAATTATATATCTCCCTTTTATAAAAATTTATCGCGTGATTTGGACCCTTTATAAGACAGGCTAAAAAAGGATCATAAATCCCCATGGACTGATAGTCACACCACTTTAGTAAAAAATATTAAACTCCGTGTTCAATCTTTACCATGTTTGACTCTTGCTAACCATGCTTGGCAAAAGATTATTGAGACAGATGTGTCTAACATTGGTTATGGTGGAATATTGAAAAAAATCAATCCCCATGACAAAAATGAATATTTAATCATATTTCATTCTGGAAAATGGAGCGATGCCCAGAAGAAATATTCTACGGTGGATCACGAAATGTTAACCATCGTCAAATGCGTATTAAAATTTCAAGATGATTTATACAATCAAAAGATTTTAATAAAAACTGATGCGCAATCAGTAAAATTTATGTTTGACAAGGATTTTAAACGTGATGCATCAAAATTGATTTTTGCTAGGGTGCAACTCCAATTAGCTCCATTTGATTTTGAAATTCATTATAAAAAGGGGAGTGATAACTCTCTTTCGGATTTCTTATCCAGAGAATATTTATCTTCATCATGAGTTTTCTTTCTCCTTTCTTTACTGATAAAACATTAGTTACTATATTAAAAGTAATTCCTCTCAATCGAGATGTCAGGAAGTAATTCTATGGAAGATTATAGATGATATCTTAATAGATGTCTACTCTATTCATATGATCGAACAAATCATCAATTTTGATGACAAAATTTATTATTATAATAATTATTATGCATTCGAATAAGACAAAATACTTTGTTTGTATGATGGATCTTCTTTGGGTAACCAAGGCAAGAGGAAGGGGAAAATTTCACCCACGAGGAACGGAAAGATCATCCCCAGGATCATCATCGGGATGATAATATGGATCCTCGTCCAACTCTCCAATTATACAAAAAGGAGGAATTAGTTTGATAAACTCAAAAATCTCTCAAACTGCGGCATCATCGTCTGTACATCTGGAAGATATTTCGGAGAATAGCCCGTTATACGCACAATTGTAGCCATATTTGTCTCAGAAGAAAAGTGATATTTTTGCCTCTATAGCTAAAGAAGATGTTGATGATATTAAATCTTATGAAATAGTATCAAAGAAACAAATGATATTTCTTTTGGAAAATTATGATATTCAGCGAAAAGAAGAACCCTGGAAGATATTCCAGCGATATTTGGTGAACAGATTATATTTCCTGGGTGAGACATACAAAACCCGATCTAATTATGAGACTCTAATAAGTACCGGTAGTGCCGAATTTCAGGATATAACACCAGTGAGAACGTTTATGACTTCTCCAAAATGAAAATCAAACAGATTATATATGTTGAAGATTGGGGTATCTCCACAATGAAGGAAAGACAGATCAACCTAAATAAAGTCTCTATGAAATTTACATATTGGGACTATATTCATGCTTTTGATAAAGTCCTCGTTTACAACAATGAGAGACATGAGAATACCTGGCTTATATCAAACTATTTTAGTAGAAACTAATTTGTCTAGATCTAAGGTCACTACTAGACGACCTATAAAATGGGAAGAAATTAATTTTCCAACTACCTGAACTTTGAATTCAGTTATTGCTCCTAATCAGATGGAGGATGCAGTCACTAATTCTGAGTATTCTCATATTACTCAGAATCCTGATGGTAGAATTTGTATGCAGTTTCATGATATTCCTTATAGTAGACATTCATTTTCTTCTGATAGAAGATTCCATGTTATTCATCATATTTGCCCCATTGATCCGGTATATTGCCTGGCTCGTAGTCGTGCTGCTTCTTTACATACTATACCTTTGATTATACCTGCATATCAAAATGATAGATTTGTTAATAAAATAAATATTAATCCTCGTCTTAATATAGTTCACCCTAATGATATTGATTCTGATATTTCTGATAAGGATATTCCTTCTCAGTTCGAAATGGATTTTGATCTTAATAATACTTAATGATGGATGTACATCAAATAGATTTTAGCCCAGGTTCTCTGGCACGAAAGTACATTCAGAAATAATTTTTAAGTGACAAATAGAACCAGTTTAAAACTTGGTTTTTTGACACTTATAGTGCCGATGATCTGAATAATATTTCTCAAGAGTTTTATGAAACTTATGCTTTACATAATCAAATTATGTATTTTGTACCATGGTTTATAATCACTTATTTACCGTTATTTATCAATGTCTTGAAAGATCTTATAAAGATGAAACTGGTAAATATTATCAAGGCGGTTTACCCACATCAGTCATCATCTGTTTTACCTAATAATAATGGTATTACTTTTACTGCCTTTCAAAAAATTATTGTAGAAGATGTTGCGGCAGTCAGCATCAACGAATTTAATAATTTGATTTCTCAAAATAATTATTTGGGACTTTATGTTAAAGTTTTAGGTGAACATATTGGTTCTCTTGAATTTTTTTTTGATGAATTGACTGCTTTGATAATTCAGATAAAAAATGATGTGAAGACTTTTAATAAAGTTTCTACATCCAAAACTAATGTAGAAGCACAAACTATGGCTACTCCAGTGCAAAGGCCTCCTGAGATTTTAGAGTATAAATTTAAATCGATTTATGATTTCGATGAACTTCTTGATAAAAAGTTTTCTGTATTTAGTGAAAAACCTATGGATTTGTCTGAAAGTTTTGCTGATGAAATGGAAAACACCTTTGATTTTAAAAATCATGTTTCGTTAGAATTTAATAAACTTCAGGGTTATCCCAAAAAGAATAATGCTAACACTAAATTTGCTCATAAACATAGCATGCAAACTTATTATTATTCTAGACCAACTCTTCAAGATGTGCTTATAGAGGAAAGAGACTGCAATCAGACTAATACTTCTTATAGTGGGTCTGAAATTTATGAATGGAATCTTGATGGGCTGACTGATAGACAGCTTATTATTATTGTTCATATAATGCTTAAGTATGCAACTATCTATAAAAGTGTTAAAAACACAGATAGAAATATTTGCAAAATGATTATTGCAGGTTTTACTGGCCAACTCAGAGGTTGGTGCGATAATTATATGAACCTTGAGCAAAAGGCTGTTGTGATTAATGTTAATTCTAGTGGTGAAGGGGTTGATAACCTAGGTATGGCTCTAGTTACAAATAGATAAGACGCGGTTTATACCTTAGTCTTAACCATTTTAGAGCATTTTAATGGTAGATTTACCAATTAGTTCGAGAATGTTCGTACCCTGTTAAACGGTCTATGTTGTAGAACCTTCGGAGAATTCAAATGGTATAAAGATACTTATATGAGTAGGGTGATAGAGTTACCCGAAAACAGTTATGAGCATTGGAAAGCTAAGTTCATAGATGGCCTTCCCCCATTATTTGCAGTAAGGGTTAAACAAATGCTTAGAAATGAGCATGGTGAAATTCATTACAAGGATTCTACTTGTGGTTGGCTGATAGGAGTTTGCACTCAAGAAGGGATAAATTTATGCAATGAATTAAAGTTATCTAGATAGCTTAAGATGGATAAGCTTAAAGAAAGATCTCAGCTAGGAGACTTTTGTGCCTATTTTGGTTTACATGATACTTCGACTAATAGCAAAAAGACCAAACATAGAGACTCTAGAGGCTCCAATCCCGATAAATCCTACAGAAAAATAAGTTCTTGACACAAACATAGAGCTAACGAAGAGCGGAACAATAGAAAAGCCTTTCGTAAGTCTAATAGATTTACCAAAAATAGGTCTAAGCGGGAACTCGCCCAAATTAAGTGTTATAAATGTGGATATTTTGGACATATAGCACCCAATTGCAAGCTTGAAAAGCTGAAAACCGTAGAACTTGATGAAGAGGTTTATGAGAAGGTTTATAGTTTCTTATACACTTCAGGTTCAGAATCTGATTATGCTTCTAATTCAGGTTCAGAAGAAGAGATTGAGTTACCTGATTTATCTAATAATAATCAGCATTTTAGTATGAATGCTTGCAATACTTATCAAGGTGATATTTGTTCCTGTGAAAATGATGAATTTTATAAAGTGCAATCTCAATTTGAAGCTTTTATCAACACTATTACTTCTGATAATGTAATAAAAGTCTTGAAAGAAGTTACTGATAATAACCTTCGTGAAAAAATTATTCAATTAGTTGTTAATAATAATGCTAGTTCTTCAAAAAAATTCAGACAAAAGGAATGATTTTGAATATGAATATTCTGCTCCTTATTCTTTGTCTGAAGTTCATAACAGACTTAATATTAATAAACAAACGATTTCTACAAGAGATTCTTCTTTTGATGATTTAAAAAATGAAATTGAAAATTTGAAAAATGAGATTAAATCTATTAAATAAAATCAAATGATTTGTGATCATCGTCTTACTCAAATAGAGACTGTTAATAACAAAGGAAAAAATATTGCTGAAAAAATACTCTTGAAAAACCTTTTACTCTTGGTATGTTTTTAGGAATGATGTAAATTGTTACTGCTCATAAATTGTATGTTAGTTGTACCGTAATGATTGATAACAATTTCTTCATAACTAATGTTGCTATGATTGATAGTGGAGCTGATGTCAGTTGTATTCAAGAAGGTCTTATACCGACTAAATATTTTGAAAAAAACAACTCATATGGTTAAATCTGCTTCTGGACATGCTTTAGATATAAAGTATAAATTGCCTAATACTCGCATTTGCCAAAATAAAGTTTGCATTCCACATTTCTTTTTTTTGGTTAAAAATCAGTTATACCCTCCAATTATACTTGGAACGCCTTTTCTAAATGCTATTTATCCATTTACTAGCATAAATGCTAAAGGTTTGTTTGCTACTTATAAACACCAGAATATTAGTTATACTTTTATCACTGACCCAATTTCTCGTGATATTAATGCTTTAATTGATATGAAGCAAAAGCATGTTGATTCTCTACAACTTGAATTGTTTAGAATGAATATATTAGATACTTGTAAATCTACCAAAGTGCAAGAAAAAAGTAATTTGATTTCTGAACAAATTGCTATTGATATTTGTGCTAATCATCCTAGTGCTTCTTCTAATCGGAAAAAGCATATTGTTACACTTTCATATGAAGCTGATTTCTCTGAGGATGATATTCCTACAAAATGTCATCCTTGTCAGATGAACGCCGAATTGGTAGAATTCTGCAAAAAGGAAATTGATAATTTGTTAACAAAGTGTTTGATAAAACATTCGAAATCACCTTGGTCTTGCACTGCGTTTTATGTTAATAATGTTGCTGAAAGGGAACGATGTATCCCCAGGTTGGTTATAAATTATAAATCTTTGAACAAATATTTGAAATCGATTAGGTATCTTATTCCGAATAAAAGAGATTTATTGTCAAGATTATATAACGCCAATATATTTTCAACATTCCATTTAAAATTAGGATATTGGCAGATCCAAATATTTAAAGAGCATTCTTATAGAACAACTTATAATGTCCCATTTGGACAATATGAATGGAATGCTATGCCATTTAGTTTAAAAAGCGCTCCATCTGAATTTCAGAAAATTATGAATGATATTTTTAACCCATATTTGGATTTTATCATTGTTTATATTGATGATATTTTGGTATACTCAAAGACTCTTGAGATGCATATCAAGCATTTAGACATTTTCAAGAAAATAGTCATACAAAATGGTTTGGTAATTTCTAAACCGAAAATGAGTTTATTTTTAAAAAAAATAGATTCCTAGGACATCATATCTGTCAAGGGAAAGTCACTCCAATCCAAAGAGCTATAGACTTTGCCTCTGAATTTCCTGATGTTATTACAGATCTAACTCAATTACAATGATTTTTGGGAAGTACAAATTATATATCTCCCTTTTATAAAAAATTATAGCGTGATTTGGATCCTTTATAAGACAGGCTAAAAAAGGATCATAAATCACCATGGACTGATAGTCAGACCACTTTAGTAAAAAATATTAAACTTCGTGTTCAATCTTTACCATGTTTGACTCTTGCTAACCCTGCTTGGCAAAAGATTATTGAGACAGATGCGTGTAACATTGGTTATGGTGGAATATTGAAACAAATCAATCCCCATGACAAAAATGAATAGTTAATCATATTTCATTTTGGAAAATAGAGCGATGCCCAGAAGAAATATGCTATGGTGGCTCATGAAATGTTAACCATCGTCAAATGCGTCTTAAAATTTCAAGATGATTTATACAATCAATTTTTTTTAATAAAAACTGATGCGCAATCAGTAAAATTTATGTTTGACAAGGATTTTAAACATGATGCATCAAAATTGATTTTTGCTAGGTGGCAAGCCCAATTAGCTCCTTTTGATTTTGAAATTCCTTATAAAAAGGGGAGTGAGAACTCTCTTCCGGATTTCTTATCATGAGAATATTTATCTTCATAAT
This sequence comes from Solanum chiquidenum, assembly GCA_029582725.1. NCBI lineage: Eukaryota > Viridiplantae > Streptophyta > Magnoliopsida > Solanales > Solanaceae > Solanum > Solanum chiquidenum. Next base: position 7,121 of record JAJOOS010015208.1, read on the forward strand.
GAGTTTTCTTTCTCCCTTCTTTAATGATAAAACGTTCGTTACTATATTAAAAGTAATTACTCTCAATCTAGATGTACAATAAGTAATTCTATGGAAGATTATAGATGATATGTTGATAGATGTCTACTCTATTCATATGATCGGACAAATCGTCAATTTTTACGATGAAATTTATTATTATTACGCATTCGAATAAGACGAACTTCTTTGTTTGTAGGATGGATCCTCCTTGGGTAACCAAGGCAAAGGGAAGGGGAAAATTTCACCCACGAGGAATGGAAAGATCATGCCCAGGATCATCATCGGGACCGTCATACGGATCCTCGTCCAACTCTCCAATTATACAAAAAAGAGGAATTAGTTTGATAAACTCAAAAATCTCTCAAAGTGCGGCATCATCGTCAGTACATCTGGAAGTGTTCCGGAGAACAGCCCGTTATACGCACAATTGTAGGCATATTTGTCTTAGAAGCAAAGTGATACTTTTGCCTCTATAGCTAAAGAAGATGTTGATGATATTAAATCTTATGAAATAGTATCAAAGAAAGAAATGATATTTCTTTTCGAAAATTCTGATATTCAGCGAAAAGAAAAACCCTAGAAGATATTTCAGCGATATTTGGTAAACGGATTATATTTCCTGGGTGAGACATACAAAACCCGATCTTATTATGAGACTATAATAAATACCGATAGTGCCGAATTTCAGCACTTTTCAGGATATAACACCAGTGAGAACGGTTATAACTTTTCCAAAATGAAAATCAAAAAGATTATAGTTGTTGAAGATTGGGGTATCTTCACAATGAAGGAAATGCAGATCAACCTAAATAAAGTCTCTATCAATTTTACATATTGGGACTATATTCATGATTTTTATAAAGTCCTCGTTTACAACAATGAGAGACAAAAGCATACCTGGTTCATATCAAACAATTTTAGTAGAAACTAATTTTGCTAGATCTAAGGTCACTACTAGACGACCTATATAATGGGAATAAATTAATTTTTCAACTACCTGGACTTTGGATTCAGTTATTGCTCCTAATTAGACGGTGGATGCAATCACTAATTTTGAGTATTCTCATATTACTCAAAATCCTGATGGTAGGATTTTTATGCAGTTTCATGATATTCCTTAAAGTAGACATTCATTTTCTTCTTATACAAGATTGCATGCTATTCATCATATTTCCCCCATTGATCCGGTATATGGCCCGACTCGTAGTCGTGCTGCTTCTTTACATACTATACCTTTGATTATATCTGCAGATCAAAATGATAGATTTGTTAATAAAATAAAAATTAATCCTTGTCTTAATATAGTTCACGCTAATGATATCGCCTTTGATATTTCTGATAAGGATATTCCTTCTCAGTTTGAAATGGATTTTTATCTTAATAATACTTGATGATGGATGTACATCAAATAGTTTTAGCCCATGTTCTTTGGCACGAAAGAATATTCAGAATGAATTTTTAAGTGATAAATGGAACCAGTTTAAAACTTGGTTTTTTGACACTTATAGTGTCGATGATCTAAATAATATTTCTCAAGAGTTTTATGAAACTTGTGATTTAGATAATCAAATTATGTATTTTGTACCATTGTTTATAACCACTTATTTACCGTTATTCATCAATGTTCTTGAAAGATCTTATAAAGGTGGAACTGGTAAATATTATCAAGGCGGTTTACCCACCTCAGTCATCATTTGATTTACCTAATAATAATGTTATTAATTTTACTACCTTTCAAAAAAAAATTGCAGAAGATGTTGCGGCAGTCAACATCAACGAAATTAATAATTTGATTTCTCAAAATAATTATTTGGGACTTTATGTTAAAGTTTTAGGTGAACATATTGGTTCTCTTGATAAAAAATTAGATGAATTGACTGCTTTGATAATTCAGATAAAAAATGATGTGAGGAATTTTAATAAATCTTCTACCTCCAAAACTTATGCAGAAGCACAAACTATGGCTACTCCTGTGCAAAGGCCTCCTGATATTTCAGAGATTAAATTTAAATTGATTTATGACTTCGAAGAACTTCTTGATAAAAAGTTTTCTGAATTTAGTGCAAAACCTATGAATTTTTCTGAAAGTTTTGCTAATGAAATGGAAAAGACCTTCGATTTTAAAAATCATGTTTCGTTAGAATTTAATAAACTTCAGGGTTATCCCAAAAAGAATAGTGGTAATACTAACTTTGCTCATAAATCTAGCATGCAAACTTATTATTAATCTAGACCAACCTCTCAAGATATGCTTATAGTGGAAAGAGAGTAGAATCAAACTAATACTTCTAATAGCGGGTCTAAAATTTATGAATGGAACCTTGATGGGCAGATTGATAGACAACTTACTATTCTTGCTCATAGAATGTTTATGTATGCAACTATCTGTAAAAATGTTAGCAACACATATAGAAATATTTGCAAAATATTTATTGCAGGTTTTACTGGCCAACTCAGAGGTTGGTGGAATAATTATATGATCCTTGAGCAAAAGGCTGCTGTGATTAATGCTACTTCTAGTGCTGAAGGAGTTGATAACCTAGGTATGACTCTAGTTTCAAATAGAGAAGTCGCGGTTTATACCTTAGTCTTAACCATTTTAGCGCATTTTAATGGTAGATTTATCAATCAGGTCGAGACTGTTCGTACCCTGTTAAATGGTCTACGTTGTAGAACCTTGGGAGAATTCAGATGGTATAAAGATACTTATATGAGTAGGGTGATGGAGTTACCCGAAAACAGTTATGAGCTTTGGAAAACTAAGTTCATAGATGGCCTTACCCCATTATTTGCAGTAACGGTTAAAAAATACTTAGAAATGAGGATGGTGAAATTCCTTACAAGGATTATACTTATGGTCGGCTGATAGGCGTTTGCACTCAAGAAGGGATAAATTTATGAAATTAATTAAAGTTATCTAGACAGCTTAAGATGGATAAGATTAAAGAAAGATCTCAGCTAGGAGACTTTTGTGCCCAGTTTTGTTTACCTAATACTTTGACTAATAGCAAAAAGACCAAACATAAAGACTCTAGAGGATCTAATCCCGATAAATCCTACATGAAAAGAAGGTCTACACACAGACATAGATCTAAGGAAGAGCGGAACGATAGAAAAGCCTTTCGTAAGTCTAATAGATTTACCAAATATAGGTCTAAGCGGGAACTCGCCAAAATTAAGTGCTATAAATGTGAAAATTTTGGACATATAGCACCCAATTGCAATCTTGAAAAGGTAAAAATCTTAGAACTTGATGAAGAGGTTAATGATAAGGTTTATAGTTTCTTATACACTTCAGGTTCAGAATCTGATTATGCTTCTAATTCAGGTTCAAAAGAAGATATTGAGTTACACGATTTATCTGATAATAATCAGCATGTTAATATGAATACTTGCAAAACTTGTCAAGGTGATATTTGTTCCTGTGAAAATGATGAATTTTATAAATTGCAATCAATTTGAAGATTTGAATATCAACACTATTACTTCTGATAATGTAATAGAACTCTTGAAAGAAGTTAGTGATAATAATCTTCGTGAAAAAATTATTCAATTAGTTGTTATTAATAATACTAGTTCTTCAAAAAATTCAAAATAAAGGAATGATTTTTAATATGAATATTTTGCTCCGTAGTCTTTGTCTGAAGTTGATAAAAGACTTAATAATAATAAACAAACGATTTCTACAAGAGATTCTTCTTTTAATGATTTAAAAAATGAAATTAAAAATTTGAAAAATGAGATTAAATCTATTAAACAAAATCAAATGATTTGTGATCATCTTCTTACTCAAATAGAGACTGTTAATAACAAAGGAAAACATATTGTCGAAGAAAATACTCTTGCAAAACCTTTTACTCTTGATCCTAAACAAGGTATGTTTTTAGGAATGATGCAAATTGTTACTGCTCATAAATGGTATGTTAAATGTACCATAATGATTGATAATAGTTTTTTCATAACTAATGTTGCTATGATTGATAGTTGAGCTGATGTCAGTTGTATTCAAGAAGGTCATATATCGACTAAATATTTTGCAAAAAATAAATCACATGGTTAAATCTGCTTCTGGACATGGTTTAGATATAAAGTATAAATTGCCTAATACTCGCATTTGCCAAAATAAAGTTTACATTCCGCATTTCTTTTTCTTGGTTAAAAATCAGTTATACCCTCCAATTATACTTGGAACGCCTTTTATAAATGCTATTTATCCATTTACTAGCATAAATGCTAAAGGTTTGTTTGCTACTTATAAATACCAGAATATTAGTTATACTTTTATCACTGACCCAATTTCTCGTGATATTAATGCTTTAATTGATATGAAGCAAAAGCATGTTGATTCTCTACAACTTGAATTGTTTAGAATGAATATATTAGATACTTGTAAATCTACCAAAGTGCAAGAAAAAAGTAAATTGATTTCTGAACAAATTGCTATTAATATTTGTGCTGATCATCCTAGTGCTTCTTCTAATCGGAAAAAGCATATTGTTACACTTTCATATGAAGCTGATTTCTCTGAGGATGAAATTTCTCAGATGAACGCCGAATTGGTAGAATTCTGCAAAAATAAAATTGATAATTTGTTACAACAGGGTTTGATAAAACCTTCGAAATCACCTTGGTCTTGCACTGCGTTTTATGTTAATAATGTTGTTGAAAGGGAATAAGGTGTCCCAGGTTGGTTATAAATTATAAACCTTTGGACAAATATTTGAAATGGATTAGGTATCCTATTCCGAATAAAAGAGATTTATTGTCAAGATTATATGATGCCAATATATTTTCAAAATTCGATTTAAAATCAGGATATTGGCAGATCCAAATATTTAAAGAGCATTCTTATAGAACATCTTTTAATGTCCCATTTGGACAATATGAATGGAATGTTATGCCATTTGATTTAAAACACGCTCATCTGAATTTCAGAAAATTATGTATAATATTTTTAACCCATATTTGCATTTTATCATTGTTTATATTGATGATATTTTGGTATACTCAAAGACTCTTGAGATGCATCTCAAGCATTTAAACATTTTCAAGAAAATAGTCATACAAAATGGTTTGGTAATTTCTAAACCGAAAATGAATTTATTTATTTTTAAAATCGATTCCTAGGACATCATATCTGTCGAGGGAAAGTCACTCCAATCCAAAGAGCTATAGACTTTGCCTCTAAATTTCCTGATGTTACTACAGATCGAACTCAATTACAACGATTTTTGGGAAGTACAAATTATTTATCACCCTTTTATAAAAATGTATCTCGTGATTTGGGCCCTTTATACGACAGACTAAAAAAGGATCATAAATCACCATGGACTGATAGTCATACCACTTTGGTAAAAAATATTAAACTTCGTGTTCAATCTTTACCATGTTTGACTCTTGCTAACCCTGCTTGACAAAAGATTATTGAGACAGATGCGTCTAACATTGGTTATGGTGGAATATTGAAACAAATCAATTCCCATGATAAAAATGAATATTTAATCATATTTCATTCTGGAAAATGGAGCGAGGCCCAGAAGAAATATGTTACGGTTGCTCATGAAATGTTAACCATTGTCAAATTCGTATTAAAATTTCAAGATTATTTATACAATCAAATTTTAATAAAAAATAATGCGCAATCAGTAAAATTTATGTTTGACAAGGATTTTAAACATGATGCATCATTGCTAGGTGGCAAGCCCAATTAGCTCCTTTTGATTTTGAAATTCATTATAAAAAGGGAAGTGTTAACTCTCCTTCGGATTTCTTATCCAGAGAATATTTATCTTCATCATGAGTTTTCTTTCTCCCTTCTTTACTAATAAAACATTAGTTACTATATTAAAAGAAAATCCTCTCAATCGAGATGTACAAGAAGTAATTCTATGGAAGATTATAGATGATATGTTGATAGATGTCTATTCTATTCATATGATCGAAGAAATCATCAATTTTGATGACGAAATTTATTATTATAATAATTATTATGCATTCGAATAAGAAAAAATTCTTTGTTTGTAGGATGGATCCTCCTTTGGTAACCAAGGCCAGAGGAAGGGGAAAATTCCCCCCACGAGGAAGGGGAAGATCATCCCCAGGATCATCATCGGGATCGTCATACGGATCCTTGTCCAACTCTCCAATTATACAAAGAGGAGAAATGAGTTTGATAAACTCAAAAATCTCTCAAAGTGCGGCATCATCGTCAGTATATCTGGAAGATATTCCGGAGAATAGCCCGTTATACGCACAATTGCAGGCATATTTGTCTCAGAAGCAAAGTGATACTTTTGCCTCTATAGATAAAGAAGATGTTGATGATATTAAATCTTATGAAAGAGTATCAAAGAAAGAAATGATATTTCTTTTGGAAAATTCTGATATTCAATGAAAAGAAGAACCCTGGAAGATATTCCAGTGATATTTGATAAACGGATTATATTTCCTGGGTTAGTCATACAAACCCGATCTTATTATGAGACAATTCTGATAAGTACCGATAGTGCCGAATTTCATCCCTTTTCAGGATATAACACCAATGAGAACGTTTATAATTATCCAAAATGATAATCAAACAGATTATATCTGTTGAAAGATTAGGGTATCTCCACAATGAAGGAAAGGCAGATTAGCCTAAATAAAGTCTCTATGAATTTTACATATTGGGACTATATTCATGCTTTTGATAAAGTTCTCGTTTACAACAATGAGAGACACAGGCATACCTGGATTATAAAATTTCGTGCAAAGATATTTGCAGAATCAATCCCTAATTGGTTTTTAAGCTGGTGGTCATACTACAGTCCAACGATAAAAAATTTACCAGATCCATTTCTTTAGTTATACAAAGAATGGGTTAAGGTTTCACCTGATCTTAACGAATTACATCACTCAGATCATATCTGTTACATTGAAAAAATTGAACAAATATACTTTTACATTGAATTCTCTATTCCTTGGATTCATAAATGGACTACAAAAGTGGATTTCACCGAGGAGCAAATTCCTTGTTTATATAGGACTTTCTATAATAATTTCTGGGACAAACTAATGAAAAGAGATACCAAAACCAAGTCCCTATATGGACAAGAATTGTTGGATCTTATTGAAAAAAGGATTCAAGAATATTGTATTACCCCAGAAAGGGATAATTCAAGATAGCTCGGTAAGGCATATTTCCCGAAAGATCTCTATCCAAGATAGGGACAAAAAGTAAAGATTATCTCTACAACAAAAGCAATTATCAATAGTAAATACACTGTTGACCAATAGTAGATAAACTATTAATGTGCCTAGGGGACCCACTGATAAGGGACCCACATTTAATGTTCATAGATTCCTTTTCTTTTTATAAATAAGGTTATTCTTAGTTGTTAGAAGCAGGTTTGAAAAAACCATAACTCTCTCTACTTTCTCTCTCTATTGTAAATCACTCTCAGTTTGTAAAGTATTTTGTTGACCGGAGTTTTCACCGGAAATAAATAAATTGTGGATAGTTCTCTCATAGGCCCTGGTATTGGCCATAGTTACAAGGTACTTTAATTCTTCCTTCTTTTTATCTTTTCTCTTTCTCCGATCTAAAGTCGTGACTATGTCCGACTAAAAGAATCATATATATGTCGGATATCTAACTTCGCTTTTATATTTAACATGAAAGATCTAGACTTTATCTAAACATAAATAAATTTATATATGGTTTCTTGACTTGATTCTGAGATGGTGGTACCGTCAAATTTAATACAACAAGTTGTTGTTATTATTATTATTATTATTATTATTATTGTTATTATTATTATTATTATTATTATTATTATTATTATTATACCAAATTGACTATTCCAAAAGTTGATATAAAAACCATTTATGATTATGGTTGGTTTGATAAGATCTCTAATAAGCAGCTTGTTAAAACAACTGAACAATCTCTGGCATTAAATTCTTCTGAACAGACTATTCGTTTGTTAAATAAAAGAGATATTGATGTTTATAAAAATCAATACAAGTTCTTGAATATTGGTATGGTACAGATTGCGTTTAAACCTCTAACTCTTAAAGGGTTACCGGAGACGTTCTTAGCTGCTCTTCGCGATGCGAGGAATTTTAATTTTCGACTGTCTTTGATGGGTTTGATTGAATCTAATGTTACCTATGGTCCAGTATACTTTAATACTCAGCCTAATTTGCAGGTATCTTTGACTGATTCTAATTTATTAGATGCTTTAACTTTGAATGTTAAAACACATGGTTATAACTATGAACCTGGATCTGAACTGATTTGTTTGTCATATCAGATATATTATAAATTACTTGCTACTTTGAATCTGAGATGTAAATTATATGATACATCAGATCAAACTATTTTGGAGAAATTAATTTTGCCAAATCTAAGGTCACTACTAGAAGACCTATTAAATGGGAAGAAATTAATTTTCCTACTACTTGGACTTTAGAATCTGTTATACCTCCTGCTCAGCTAATCGATGCAGTCACTAATTCTGAATATTCTCATATAACTCAGATTTCTGATGGAAAAATTTATATTCAGTTTGATGAAAAGAGTGTTCCGTATAATCGACATTCATTTTTTGATAGAAGATCTCTTTCTATTCAACATATTTCACCGATTGAACCATTATATGGTCCAACTTGTAATCGTGCTACTTCTTGGCATACGTTATCATCTGTTATAACTACTGATAAAATTAAAATTGATCCTCGATTAAATATAGTTCGAGTAAATGATAAGTCATCTGATATTTCTCATAAAGATATTCCTTCGGCATCTGAAATGGATTTTAACCCTGATGCTACTTAATGATGAACATACACCAAATAGATTTTAGTCCAGGTTCCCTGGCTCGAAAATATGTTCAAAATGATTTTTCTAGTGATAAATGGAACCGATTTAAAACTTGGTTTTTTGACACTTATAGTGCTGAGGATTTACATAATATCTCTCAAGAATTCTATGAAATATGTGCTTTACATAATCATATTATGTTCTTTGTGCCTTGGTTTATAACCACTTATTTACCTTTATTCATTAATGTCCTGGAACGGTCTTATAAAGATGAATCCGGTAATATAGTCAAACCTATTTATCCACCCAAAGCGTCTTTTATTTTACCAAATAATACTGGCATTACTTTTACTGCCTTTCAAAAATTTGTTGAAGAAGATGTTGCGGCAGTCAGCATTAATGAAATTAATAACTAAATTTCTCAAAATAATTATTTAGGACTTTATGTTTAAGTTTTGGGTGAACATATTAGTTCTCTCGATAAAAAATTAGATGAACTAACTGCTTTGATAATTCAGATAAAAACTGATTTGCAAACTTCTGAAAAGGCTTCTACCTCTAAACAAGTAGCAGAACTTTTGGCTAATCTACAAAGACCCCCTGAAATTCAAGAGTTTTTCTTTAAACCTCTTTTTGATTTAGAAGAACTTCTTAATATATAGTTTTCTGAATTTGGTGTAAAACCGATAGATTTGTCCAAAATTTTTGCTGATGAAATCAAACAAGCTTTTGATTTAAAGAGTATGTGGCATTAGAGTTTAATAAACTTCGAGGTTATTCGAAAAAGAATAATGGTAATACTACTTAGTTTGCTCAAAAAACCTAGCATGCAGATTTATTATTGTTCCAGGCCTACTCCTCAAGATGTGTTGATAGAGGAACGAGACTGGAATCAGACTAATACCTCTTATAGTGGTTCTGAGATTTATGAGTGGAATCTTGATGGATTAACTGATAGACAATTAACCATTCTTGTTCAAAGAATGTTGGTGTATGCTACTATCTGTAAAAATGTTAGAAATACAGATAGGAATATCTGTAAAATGATTATTGTAGGTTTTACTGGCCAACTCAGAGGTTGGTGGGATAATTATATGAGTATTGAAGCAAAAGCTGTTGTGATTAATGCTACTTCCAGTACTCCAGGAGTTGATAACCTAGGAATGGCCCTAGTTGCTAATAGAGAAGACGTTGTTTATACCTTAGTCTTAACCATTTTAGAACATTTTAATGATAGATTTACCAATCAGTATGAGATTGTGCGTACTCTTTTAAATGGACTACGATGTAGGAATTTAGGGGAATTCCGGTGGTATAAAGATACTTATATGAGTAGGGTGATGGAATTACCCGAAAACAATCTTGAGTATTGGAAACCTAAGTTCATAGACGGTCTCCCTCCTTTATTTGCCGTCAGAGTTAAGAAAACTCTAAGGGATCCTCAAGGACATATCCCTTATGGCAATTATACTTATGGGAAATTGATAGGAGTTTGTACCCAAGAAGGCATAAACTTGTGCAATGAACAAAGATTATCTCGGCAGCTTAAGATGGATAGGCTTAGAGAAAGATTTCAGTTAGGGAACTTATGTGTCCAGTTTGGATTACCCAGTACGTCTGCTAATAGCAAAATGACCAAACATGGAGATTCTAACCCTGAAAAGCCTTATAGGAAGAAGAGGTCTAGAGAAGAACGGGAAGAGCATAGAGCTCATCGTAAATCAAATAGATTTACTAAAAATAGGTCTAGGCGGGAACTTGCTAAGATCAAGTGCTACAAGTGTGGCAAATTTGGGCATATAACACCAAATTGTAAACTTGAAAAGCTAAAAACCTTAGAGCTAGATGATGAGCTGCACGAAAAGGTCTATAGTTTCCTTTACACGTCAGGTTCTAAGTCCGATTATGATTCTGATTCCGGCTCAGAAGAAGATTTGCCTGAGTCTTCTGATGATAAGCAGCCTGTAACTAATGCTTGCAGATGCCGCGATGATATTTGTTCGTGTGAAAATGATGAATTTTATAAATTGCAATCTCAATTCGAAGATTTGAACATTCATACTATTACTTCTGATAATGTGATTGAACTTCTAAAAGAAGTTATTGATAATGATTTGGATGATAAAATTATTCAATTTGTTGTTAATAGCAGTGCTAGTTCTTCAAAACCGATTGAAAAACCAAAAAATGATTTTGAATTTGAATACTCTGCACCGTATTCTTTGTCTGAAGTTAATACTAGACTTAGTAGACAACCTGTTGTATTGAATCTGACTGTACCACCATCTCGAAATCAAGTCAAGAAATCATATATAAATTTATGCATATTTAGATAATGTCTAGATCTTTCATGATTAATATAAAAGTGAAGTTAGTTATCTGACATAGATATAATCTTTTAGCCGGACATAGTCACGGCTTAGATCGGAGAAGATAAGAAAGTAATAGAAAAGAAAGAATAAAAGAAAGTACCTTGTGGCCAAACACCTATGGAAATACTTGATATTATTCAAATTTGGAGATATAACACCAAATTGTAAGCTTGAAAAGCTAAAAACTTTAGAGCTAGATGATGAGTTGCACGAAAAGGTCTATAGTTTCCTTTATACATCAGGATCTGGTCTAATTATGATTCTGAGTCAGGTTCTGAAGAAGAGATTGATTTGCCTGAATCTTCTGATAATAATCAACAGGTAAATACAAATACTTGTGTTTGTCGAGGTGATATTTGCTCTTGTGAAAATGATGAATTTTATAAATTACAATCTCAATTGGAAGATTTGAACATCAATATTATTACTTCTGATAATGTGATTATTATTATTATTATTATTATTATTATTGTTATTATTGTTATTATTATTATTATTATTTTTATTATTATTGTTATTATTATTGTTATTGTTATTATTGTTATTATTATTATTGTTATTATTATTATTGTTATTATTATTATTATTATTATTATTGTTATTGTTATTATTATTATTATTATTATTATTATTTTTATTATTGTTATTATTATTATTGTTATTGTTATTATTGTTATTATT
>JAJOOS010015209.1:0-19005 GCA_029582725.1 Solanum chiquidenum
AATATTTCCTACATTTTTATTTTTTAAAGTGGTTTTAAAAGAAAGAAAACAAGAACATGGTTCTTATATAATAATTTAATTAAGAAGAAAATGTGTTTAAAAAGAAAAAATAATATACTTATTCGGAAAAGGATATTTTTGACCCATTTAATAATTATAGGGGCATTTCTAGACCAAAATATTGACTGCAAGGGCATTTTTGAACCAAAGTATTGATGGCAAGGGCATTTTTGAGCCAAACTATAAACTGAGGGCATTTTTGTTCCTTTCACATAGTTTAAGGGCATTTTTGACCCTTTTCCCTACTTTTTATAACGTATTGGTTCATTTTTACATGTTCAATTTAATTTACATAGTTGAAGATAACCCGTTTTATTCTTTCACATTAACTACTTATTCCAAATTATTTCTCAAATTCATTAAAAAGTATTACACTAATTAATATGAATATCATAATAAACTATGCACTTTATTTATTATTAGAAATTTGTTTGACTCACAGATTAAATTATTCTGAAATTATAGTATAAAATTATTTATCCCCGCTCTTAAATGGGAAAAAGTAAAATATAAATTTAATTATAAACTTCATCTTGCCATGCACTATGTCATGTAAAATTTGAACAAGTAAAAATAAACCGAGGAAAAAAGCACATTTGATTCTTTATGGACAAAGGAATCAAAAGAGAGCGTTGCCTTAATTTGTTCTCTCCCAAACGTTCCCCACAATCTAGGATTACACGGTTAGTGGGTCCCACGTTTCGTTGTCGGAATATGGAATATATTAGCATTAGCTATAATTATAAATCCTTCTTTACATAAAAGAAATAATTCTAGAAAACAACAACAAAATCAACATAAATCTTTCTTTCCTAATTAAGGCGATTTTTGAATTTAGAAGAATTCAAACAAGAGATTTTTTATTAAGAAAGAATGAACAGTTATCCCTTTATCATAATTTTTATTGATTCTTTTTTTCCTTCTCTTATAAAGGAAAAAGGGGAAAATGACAAATATACCCTTAAACTATCGTAAATGATATGCATATACCCTCCGTCATATTTTTGGGACATTAGTACCCATGCCGTCCAAAAACTAGAGCATATATATCCTTTAAACTAATGGACATACACGTGTCATAATCTTATCTACTGACCAGACATTTATTAAATATCGAATCGACGGATAAGTTGCGTCACGTGTCCCTATTTAGTCTTCTGTTAGAGTGAAGAACATATATGCTATAGTGTTTTGGCGGCAGGGACACCAATGCCCCAAAAGTATGACAAAACGTATCTGTATACCATTTACGATAGGTCATGAATATATTTATCCTTTTTTTCAAAGAAAAATAACAAATCAACACAATCCAAATAGTAAAATATTCAAATGTTATAACTCAATTTATTGATTATTTGAATTTTCAATTTACTGACAATGGTTTAGCTTTTCATATTGTAATACCTTTCTATATATGTATAAATAAATAATACTCCCTATCTCTTAGTTTATATAACTTTAAAATATTTATTTTACTCTAAATTATAATGATATAAATATCTATAACTTATTTTTGACTATAAAATTTTCACAAAAAAAATTCTTAAACTTTGTGTTAAATCAAACTGTAGCATATAAAATGATGAAGACTTATTTTGGATCACAAATTTCAAAATCTTTCATTCTTTCTTAAATTTCGTGTCAACTCAAATTAATTCAAATAAAATAAGACGGAGGGAGTACACTGTTTTATCGAACATAATTCAAATGAAACCCCTCGATCCTATCTAGCTCTAACGCCTTTTAACAAATAAATAAATTCAACTATTATTTCGACATTGTTTTTGTGGCGTTTACGTTAAGGTACAAGACACCCTTTTTTTACTTTCTATTTTTATAAATTTTAAATTGTATTTTTTTTATAAAAAAAAATCAGCTTAAATAACAAGTGGAGGCATATGTGCTGTTTTTCCTCATTTCTGCATAAACAAATATTCCCTGTGAAAAAACCCAAAGAAAACACAAGTCTCTACGCATTCTTCTCTCTTGAAATTCCCAGAAAATCTGCAAAATAAATAAATTTGAAGGGTGTTCAAAAGCAAGCTGAGTATTTACAGATAAGTTATCTTAAATTATATCCTTAATTTAAATTTTGGGAAAAAAAGAAGAAGAGAAAAAGCAAGAATCTTTGTTTACAGCTGAATAAAGGGGGTATTTTTATCTTCAGGGTTCTTTTCTTTCAATTGGGGCTTGTTTGTTGAGCTGCTTACAATAGAAAGGAGAATTTTTTTTCTGATATATAGTGTTTTGTAATTTTTGAAGAATACCCTTTTGGATTTAGGGTGATAAATCTCAGTTCTTTGAGTTATTTTGTGAAAAAGATTGGATTTTTTTTCATTTCTTGGCTTCTGGGTTGTGGTGGATTTGTTCTGATTGTAAGTTTCTGTTTGGTTGGTGAAATTTCCTTTTCTGGGTTGTGGTGGGGTTTGGTTCTTGATTTCTAATCTGGTGCAAAGACTCTATTTTTGTACCAGTTAGGTCCTGTTAATTTCATCTGTTTAGTGATTTGGATTAGGGAATTAGTTTAAGTTGGGAAAGTTGAGCTCAGAATGGGGAAGGAAAGTTGGACAAAGTCGAAAAAGATAGGAGGTAAATCTGGTGAAAGTAGTAGTCCTAGAGCATTTGATAAGGACACTGCAGTTTTCATTGCTATGTCGAAGGAACTTAAGGATGAGGGGAATAAGTTATTTCAGAAAAGGGACTATGAAGGGGCAATGTTGAAGTATGACAAAGCTATCAAGTTGCTTCCGCGGAACCACATAGATGTTTCCTACCTCCGTAGTAATATAGCAGCTTGTTATATGCAGATGGGACTGAGTGAATACCCTAGAGCGATCCATGAGTGCAATTTGGCTCTTGAAGTCACACCGAAATATAGTAAGGCGCTTTTGAAGAGAGCTAGGTGTTATGAGGCTTTGAATAGGCTTGAGTTGGCGCAGAGAGATGTTAATAGGGTGCTGGAGATGGAGCCTAATAATCTCATGGCTACTGAGATTGCAGAGAGGGTGAAAACAACCATCGAGCAAAAAGGTATTGGGGTGAATGACATTCCGGTAGATTTGATTCCGGTACCGGAATATGTTGAACCGCCTTTTGCTTCAAGTCACTCCAAATCATCAAAAGAGAAGGCTCTAAAGAAGAAAAACAATAAAGTAGAGGAGAAGATGGTTAATGGGAAGGCGGAGGAGAAGGAATTTAATGGCGAAATTGATTTAAAGCAAACCGGTAACAGGAATGAGGAAAGGAACACTGAGGATCAAAATGAAAATATGGATAAAGACCAGACTCAGGAAGAAAAGGTTGATGACAAGATGGAGGGAAATAAAGCTGAGAACAAGACCAACAGAAAGAAAGCTAAGGATAAGAGTAAGGAAAAAAAGAGTAAGGACAAGATTGAGGTAAATAAGGCCAAGGATCGTCATGAGGAGAGCAAAGATGAGGACAATGAGGAGAGGAAAACTGAAGATAAATTGGTGGTGGAGGAAATTATCAGTCATACCACAGAAGAAGAGCCAAAAAGAACAGTGAAATTAGTATTTGGGGACGACATAAGATGGGCCCAAGTTCCTCTGAACTGCAGTATCTTGACACTAAGAGAGATCATAGGCGATCGTTTCCCAAGCTTAAAAGCAGTCCTAATCAAGTATAGGGACCAAGAAGGCGACCTGGTTACGGTGACAACAGACGAGGAATTAAGGTGGGCTGAAGCTTCTGTAGGACATGGTTCGATAAGATTCTATATCGTGGAAGTTAGTCCGGAGCAGGATCCTTTCTATGAGAAGATCAAAGGTGTGGAAGACGATCATAAATACAATGCACGACATGATAAGATTGTTGAAAATGGAAATGTTGAAAGAAGCAAGGAATTGCATAATGGACCAGTTTGCATTAATGATTGGATCTTCCAGTTTTCTAATTTGTTCAAAAACTATGTTGGATTTGAGTCCGATGCTTATCTGGATCTCCATGAAGTCGGAATGAAGCTATACTCTGAGGCTTTGGAAGAGGCAATCACAAGTGAAGAAGCTCAATGCCTTTTCAGCACAGCTGGAGAAACATTTCAGGAGATGGCTGCTTTGGCATTGTTCAACTGGGGTAATGTTCATATGTCCAGGGCACGGAAAAGGGTCTACTTGAAAGAAGATAGTTCCGGAGAAGCTTTGCTTGCACAGATAAAAATTTCTTATGATTGGGCTCTAAAAGAATATTCAAAAGCAGGAGAGAGATATGAAGAGGCATTAAATATCAAACCAAACTTTTATGAAGGTATCCTTGCTCTGGGGCAGCAACAGTTTGAGCAGGCAAAACTTTCTTGGTATTATGCGATTAGCACTGGTGTCAATTTGGATTCTTGGCCTTCTACTGAAGTTCTGCAGCTTTACAACAGTGCTGAGGAAAATATGGAAAGAGGTATGCAGATGTGGGAGGAGGCAGAGGAACTGCGTCTGAACGAACTATCAAGTACCAACAAAACGAAATTGCAGAAGATGAAGTCAGAGAATTTGTTCAAAGGAATATCTGCAGATGAAGCTACTGAGCAAGCTGCAAACATGATGTCTCAGATAAATTTACTATGGGGTACCATGCTATACGAACGATCACTTATGGAGTTCAAACTTGGGCTTCCACTCTGGCAAGAATCTTTGGAGGTTTCTGTTGAAAAATTTGAATTGGCCGGAGCTTCTCCAACAGATATTGCTGTTATGATAAAGAATCATTGTTCCAACAGTACTGCGACAGAAGGTGAAACTGGAAAATATTGCCTTAAACTTGTTTCCCATTCAGTGACTTTTTTTAAAGATTATTTGAAATATCTCTGACGTTTGTCATATTTGTAGGGCTGGGATTCAATATTGACGAGATAGTACAAGCATGGAATGAGATGTATGAAGCAAAACGGTGGGAAAGAGGCGTCCCTTCTTTCAGGTTGGAACCATTGCTTAGGCGACGAGTTTCCAAGCTGTATCATGCCCTTGAATTAGCATGAGTTCTTGTTATGGTGTCAGAGGAATCAAGAAAGAAACTCCCTATTACCGCTGTTGTTGCACCCAGTCTATGCTTATGCTCACTGGGAAGGTAAATATCCTGTCTTTAACATGCTCATCCATTTAATATCCTGTAGGAAGAAAGACATAGGCAGGTGGGGTGAAGGGAGGAAAATCAGTTCTCCTTACATGGGTGTGGCAACTTATGTTTGATCTCAACATCTCTAAGTTCAGCTCATTTAGTGCTTTGAGTTGTATTTTAAAGTTTATTACTCTATTCTTTGGAGTCTTCATGTTGTAGAGAGATTGAATAATGATTTGTGGTCAGGCTGCAATAATACTTAATTCTATGAATTAGCACTTAACACGTATGTGCAAGAAGTATGGTCAATTCCTGAAAAAGCTTTTTCATTCCTGTAGGCTTACATAAATTTTGTTACTTTTATATTTTCCCTTTTTCGTCGAGTTCACATATTGCTGGGAGTAGCCTGGTGTTTACAAGTTCAGATCTTTCCGAATTCTGTGACCTGTTAAGCAATTCCATATAGGGCTAACAGCCTTCCTCGGGAAATAAATACTCATTTTTGTAGTTTGTAAGGAAAACAGGCATGTGTACCTGGATGGTTAGATGATAATCTATCCCAAAATGGACAAGAAAGATCAATAATCAACTACTAACTGTAGCTTATAAATAATTTTTGTATGTTCAAGTGTACTGTACAGAAGTACATCCAGATGATTTGTCATGCAGTCACTAAAACATATTCAGCAGATTGTACTGAAAACTATGCCGAGTCTTGACAACAATTTCTACATCAAGTTCCTTTCGCCTCGCTTATCTTATTCTTGTGTCGTTTCTGCTTGTTTCTACTGCCTCTTTTTTATCATTCTCTGAGCTGAGGGTCTATCAGAAATAACCTCTCTACCTTCTCAAGGTAGGGGCAAGGTCTGCATATACTCTACCCTCCCAAAACCCCATTGTGAGATTACACTGCATTTGTTGTTGTTGTTGTTCCCTGCTTTATCTGAGAGATGTTGCATGTATTTTTTTCTGCAGGGACTGTATGTGCATCAGCTGTTAATACAGGTTTTGGAATTTGGACCTTGTGACACTATCACACTAAGGATTGTGCATTACCTGTTTTCGTTCCACGAAGGAAAAAAAGAAAAAAGAGAAGTTTTTCTCTCTTTTCCTTCATATGGAGATGAAGAGGCAGAAACATGTTTTTCTTTATTTTTGCCTCATCGTCGTTGTTTTGCCCGGTGCTGCAGGTTCCTCAAAGCCAGTGGCAAATGGCTTCTGTAGTTTTCAGTTATTCTCCTTTTGGCTCATGGAAGGGGTCCTAAAGGCATTCTTTCTTACAGGAATTTCTTTGTTAGGAGTACTTTTTGTTGTAACCGAGATTTTCATTCATTGCTTGTAGTACTATTTTGTGTCAGTTTAGCCTAACTGTATGTTTTTTTTTAGAGATTTCACAATTAGGGTCTTGAGTTCTTGCATTGTATTGATGTAACATTATGTGAGTTAATTATGTACTGTACTTGTTTGTATGATGTTCCATATTGTTGGTTAGGTTGTATTTTAACTGCAGTGTTGGTTACCAATCAAGAAGAATATTGGAATTTTTAGCATTATTACTGTTTTGATGTGCTTTTTCCTCTTGAAGCAATGGGATAATTATTGACAGTTAATCTTAATGCAAGTAATAGCCACTAATACTTTACACACTCTACAAGTTAAAGTGCTTACTTGCCAAGTTCGATGCCTGCTTATATATGGACATAACAGTGTTGAACAGAGTAAACTACATAAAGAGGTAGGCATGAGACATCAAGTGCCTGATTTAACAGAGGTAATCAAACACCAGAAAGCACATATGTAACTATTGGCAAAACAGAAAAAGAAGAGCATCTTTGCATAGCCCGTTGGTGTTATTCTATCTACACACCAAAATGGCTGTCCATCTATAGTCTTATGCCCAAGATAAACTATATCATTCATTAGGACGGTATCGCACAAGATTTGGAAGGGTTGTAGCTTGAAGTTTCTTGATTTCAGATGCCGTCACCCCACAATATTCTAGGTATAGCGAGCGCAAATTCTTGAGAGGCTTCAGGTGCTGCAAACCGTCACTGGTGATTCTAGAGTTTGAGACATTCAAAGAAACCAATGATGTCAATCCTGCATTTTCAGATGAAATGTTGTCAATTAAGTAGGAAAACCATGAAAAAGTAGGAATCAAAACCGTGAAAGGAAAAAACGAAAGAAAACACTAATGCAACTTTTCCAATCGATCCAAGTCTTGGTTGATAGAGCTACCCAACACCATATCACTTGAGATGCACACAAATTGGTTGGTCCGAACAACTAAATGAATGGGCCTAGTGCACGAAGCATCCCGTGTTTACACAGATCCCCAAAAACAACCGTACCCCAAGGGGGCCACAAGCATCAATGGCTAATTTCACGGCCGCAATCCGTGACCTACAAGCTCACACCGAGGCAACTATACCGTTTCTCCAAGGTTCCCCTTACCCGAAGAACTCAATGATTTTAAAAGTAGTAGTATTCCTGCAGTTGGCTAGACTAATACATTCCTTTCTAAAGCCCTAAGAGAGCGGGTGCATGTGGAAGCACACATCAGCACTAAATTCACCATCACTGTTTCAGAAAGCATTCATCATTGTGGTATTTAGTCTAAGCTGATTGAAAAACGTACATCAGTATGTTGAGAGAAACTCAACATATTAAGGGTTCAATCGTCTTCATTAAATATGTTTGAAGTCATCAATTCCCAAAGTAGTTCCATATTAATCATCCATAGCAGCAGTTTTGACGAGCATTAGTACTGCTGTAGGTGTTTCACGTACCGAATGAAATGAAAAAGTACCTGATAGAATCTTCAAGGCTGTATCTGATAGCTTCAAGTTCTGTGACAGGTTTAGCAACGTCAGAGAAGTAAGATCCTTTATGTTCTTGACCCCAGCATCCGTCAACCGACCACCACAGAGGTCAAGAGATTGGAGGTTTTTGAAATCTGGTGAGACATGCACATACTTGAGAATTTGGAAATGAGTAAAAAATTGGAAACAACAATGTGTGAGTACAAATGTAGTGGAGCTACAAGATTAGCTTGGAAAAATTAATCATGAAGATTGGAAACAACAAGAGAGGACAACCACAAAGAAAATTGTTGACGCCTCCCTTCATTAGAAGGGTCGTTTCATACGTCAGTATTGGTATTGCAAGTTATAGATAGTAAGACCAAGAAGCAATCAACAGCTGAATCACTTTAACATCAGACCAACTAAAGGAGTTTCTAGCAGCAACGAAGAAACACTTTTGTCGATTCACTTCCATAGTTCCATTACCATACATCGCCAAGAAAACTCATTCTTACTACCATCTGTAAACTCATTCTTACTACCATCTGTAAAGAAATGATAAGAATGTTCCTGCTCCATATTCAAAGCTTAACATACATGAAAAATAATAGAATTTTTTTGACAGTACTTCCAAAATATAAACGGTTGCTTCAACTTACATGACAGATACTTTGTACCGGAATCTGTAATCTGAGCACCAAAAAGATCCAGATGAGTCAATCCAGTTAAACCTGCTTCCATATGGCAGAAAAAGCTACATGTTAATGTTTCTAGTAAACCAGAAAAGAATGACCTAAACGGCTCCTATTCAACTACAATGAGTGTTGTCCTAAAAAAAACAGGAGAAATGAATTAACAAACAAAAATATAACAAAACCCAAAATGAACCGTAATCGTGAGACTTCAAATTCTGGTTATTACTATGAAGCGTCACTATAATTGTAAAAAGAAGCCTTCCATGATAATTTGGAAGGCACTACTTACCAGTACAACTTCATACGACGTACAATATCAGACTTCCGTACAAAAAGTAGAACAAATAAAAACAGTTGTTAATGTCAAAGAAGTCGCTACTAGAAACACATTCTGGTGTTTCAAGGTTTTCCACTGACACATAGATGGCACACCAATCATTATTCTCCTTAGCATGATCAGATTCATCAGAATATCTGTAACCTGAGTTTGTCGACCTTCTATACTAGCAATATATCTATCAAGTCCATGTGTTCAGAGAACAACATCATACCAGTGTAATCTCACAAGTGGGGTCTGGAGAGGGTAGTGTGTACGCAAACCTTACCCATACCTTTGGATGGTAGAGAGGCTATTTTCAATAGACCGTCAACCCAATAAAAAGCATTTAAGAAAACATGGAGAGAAGAAGTCATGTCAAAATAATAAGAACTCGTGGCAAAGCAGTCTTAAAAAGAAGAGTAACTACAACAAAATAGGACAACAATCAGGGTACAAGAAACTATAAGAGTATGAAAGGATAAGCGACACAAAACTCAACTCTACCCACTAACATTCTACCCTAATTTGTGTCCTTCATAATCTTCTATCTGAGGCCATGTGTTCAGTGTGTGTAATGGAAATGGACACAAGACTGGGGATGAGTAAATTTCCAAAATCTGCACCTCATATTAAAGAAGAAAAAGATTTCAGGGCTTACCGGTGAGAACTGCAAGTCCTGAATCTGTAATTTGACGAGCATCAAGGTTAAGTGACCTCAGAGAAGTCAATCCAGATAACTCTTTCAAACCACTGTCAGCTACTGAGGTGAACGAGAGATTGAGATCTTCCAATTTCGTCAACCCTAGAACATATCAATTGTTAAAATCAGCACGTCATCATATGTACAAGATAACAATATAGAAGCATCAAAAAGTAAGCTGTAATGCTTTTACAAGTCGAGAATGTGACATATGTTATACACATTGCTCGACGGAATGCAGATAAAAACACCAATTCCTTTCCCCTACACCCCTGATTTACTGCCATAAGAGCTGATAGTTTCGACTGAAATTGTAGTCTTTGAACTGTGAAAGTACATAAATCTCGCTGTACAGAAAGTCACTTGTAACAAATTCTATGTCGAGGAAGGAAGATTCAGTTTCTAGCCGGAAAAATAACAAGAATATGAGAACTCATTATACAGGGAAAAAGTGGAGGGGAAAAAACAATACAGAACACACATGGAGAAGTTGGATAATAACTACTACCTCTATTTTCCAATTTATATAGCACACATCACTTTTTAGCTTGTCCCAAAAAGAACGACACCTTTTTTGTATTTAGGAACAAATTAATCTCTTTAATGAGATGATTTACCGCCACACAAATGCATGCCTGTTTTAAACCACAAAGTTTCAAAAGTCTTTCATCCCTAAACTCCATGCAAAGTCGGACAATGCCACATAATTTGGGATGGAATAAAAACTAAATTGAATCAGCGAAAGGTACTTTAAGTGCAATAGAGCACCAGAACTACAAGGCACTTTTCTTTTTTTTACTGCAAAAGGAAGCAAAACTGGAGTCTGATTTACGTTAGAACCTTCAATTGATGTCCACAAGCACAACAGATGCTTTTGGCAGGTGGATATTACCATAGGTAACCTGGATCACTAATTAACCTTGACCCATAAGGAGTATGTTGTTTTGACCATACGAAAATGAATTGGGAACTTGTTTAAAATCTAAGAACTTTAAGAAATCTAAATTCAAAAAAATGAGATGATGTGCCCCCAAGGTCTAGCTCAAGTGGCAAAAGGTGGAGGATTTGTGGCTTAGGTCACAGGTTCAAGCCCCACACCATGCAAAGCGAAGCCCGGTATTTAAGTGGAGAAGGGTAGAGGGGCGGGCCCATTATCCACCGAGTTTAGATGGCTATGATTGGTCCAAAGGGCGGGTCACAGACGGATTTCTCGGTTATCAAAAAAAAAAAAGAAAAAAAAAAGAGATGATGTGAAAGGAACATCAGACCTCTGAATTTTGGACGGATGAAAATGAATCGACCAACATAGAATTTGTTCACAAAGAACTAAAAGATAATGTAAAAGGATTGTACATATTCTAGTAGATATCAACTCAAAGTATGAAGATAAATAAAAGTTTGTATTGCATTTTGAAGATTGGTAATAAGATCAGTTGCAAACTCAAGTAAAATTCTAAGTTTGGCAGGTGCTGGCCTACTAAACAGACACTTCAAGCCAAAATCTTTAGGGGTCATTAGGGGTCGTTTGGTCTGATGGACAAGCATAGATAGTCCTGGGATAAAATTAAAATTTAGTACTGTCTTGGTCCTTGTTTGGTTACTAATCCTAGAATTAGTTATACCAGGATTAGTAATTAGTCCGGGATAAATTATACTTGCCAGAGGGTGCAATAATAGTACCGGGATTAGATAACACATGATAAACAATGAAAATGACAAAAATACCCTTAAGGATGTTTGTGTACAACTTATACCAACAAAACTTGTCTTCAAACCAAATGACCCCGAAGTATTTTTTGTAATCTGACTAACTTAAGTCCTCACCCTGATCCTCTCATAAAGACTAATAAATACGGGGCAAGCGTATTAACTTGTGAAGATATATTGGTTGGTGAGATTTGATTATAAACTAATTAGGATTTGCACACTTGCACTTTACTTGCTATTGTGAGAGCTGACATGAAAGAAAAGCAACAGACTTTTTTTAACATATATATCAAAATCATTAGGCTAATGTGATGCCAAAAGTCGCATGATATGATGGAAAATCAGTTGCTAAGTAGGGTAAATGGTCCAACCAGAGAGTTGAAGTATTCCATTCCTTCCAACTTCAGTATCAGACAGCTCCAAAGCTTTCAAGTTTGAAAGGCCTGAAAAAGACGGACGATATAAATCTGTAAAATATAAAAAGAACTCTCTTTCTGGTCTGGTGGATGCATTTTAACCAAACTATATGGTGTTAATAATTTAGAGCTTCAAAAGTCCTTGTGAACAATCTCCAAGAGTGTCCAACAAGTTCAAATCTGCATGAACTTCACATAACATGCCTGTATATAACCATCTCAGTTTATTTGAGCTTTAAACTTGAGTCTAATATTCAGACTTCAGGCATTAGAACTCGACTAGGGGTCTTAATGACACAGAATTGGACTAAACAAACAGCCAAAGGAAATATTGCGCCAACACACCAAAAATTGCATTGACTACATGATGAGGTATTCAAGACTACAATTTAATGCAGAAAAAGTAAATGTGTGACACTACAGCATAATGCTAAACAAAGAAAAGAGGGGAGGGGAAATAAACTATGTTTATGTATACCAGCTAAATGAGCAAGACCATCATTGCTAATCCTACAAGAATCCAAGTAGAGGCCTTCCAATTTTGTCATCCCTGCAACATTGGTAAAACTAAAAGAAGTAAATAACCAAAATAATGGGAGAAAGATGAAACATATAGAAGTAACCACCTCAACTTAAAACTGATTTTTTTAAAACCAAGGGATCAGAGGTAAGAGAACATCAATTCTAGCTATCCTGAAAGCATCTCAAAACTCCAAGATAAAGCAACAGCCGGTGAGCCAAATATCAACTCTAGATATACCAACAGTTTGTTCAAGATGAAAACAAACAAGTTTCAGCACGTGAGCATTAAGTAACAAGAAAGCTCATATTATTGCCAAGTTTAAGTTTTGATCCCATAATGAAAGAGTCTTGACTCAACATGATCAATTGGATAACAACAAAACTCTCCATGACTATCAACAAAATGGTAGGTGTGACATCAAAGATTACAACAGTTAGGGCTATTAACCGCAGGCATAGAACTCTTGCATGACAACATTATCTAACTGAAACAGATTAGCAATTTGCTAATGTTTTCTATTTTTCTGGCTCATTTTGCGAAATGTTTGGATAAGAAACACTAGAGTGGGGTAATAAATGACACATATTACATGAAAATAAAGACAGGTTATATTTTATATTTGAAAGGAAAACACTCTTTTGGTGAAATAAGTTGATTCGTTAAAACTGAAAGCTTTTGCATCTTAGGATGCTATAGCATGATAGCATAGAGAGAATGGATTTGAATTTTAGAGAAACTAAAGATAACGTGTCATGTAACCTCGAAAGGAGGAAATTAAAGAGAAATTACGGACCTTTTAGCTGTACCAAACATGTATCCGTGATATTGTTAAATCCCAGATTCAACTCTTTCAAACTGCTGAGTGCTGCAGATGTATAACAGTTGGCTAACAATGTGGAATGGTTTTGCTTTAGTCAGTTCTTTTTGGCAGATAACAAATGTCTTCCACTTACCCGAAAACTTCTCACATCCATCATCTAATAGGTGACATCTATTGACATTTAGCGACTTCAACGAAGTGAGAGCTGCATTATGATAAAGGAACTATCAGAAACTTCAACAACGTGATGGAATCCCAGAATAGAGAAGTAATTCCCCGAAAAATTCTCTCTTTTACTTCATAAAATTTGTCCCGCAAACTAGGCCTAGTAAGTTAACATGGAAATAAACACAGTAAAAGCAGCAGACCTGAGAGGTAATCCAAACATGACGCAGTAACAACAGACCCTTCCAAGTTTAGCACGACTAGTTTGTACAGATCTGTAAAAGAATGAAATATTATCAAATCCAGATTACATCTTAACCATAGAACAAAAAAAAATGTAAACTTCACGAAAAGCAGCCTAAGAGACTATTAATTGAGCTTCTTACATACTTAAAAGTTTGGAATTTATCAGACTCAAAAGGCTAAAACCGGTAACATAAACAACATAACAAATTGGTAAATAAAGATATCATATAACAAATGAAAGACATGTTGAAATGTTCAAAAAAGAATATCCGATATAGTAAAACCAGCGAAACTAGAAAAAGTGCAATGAGCCTGAGGCTTCGGTTTTCATGGAAACACACAAAAAAGCATAACATTTTTTTTTACAATAGAATCCAAAAGATGGGAACTTTAAAAGTAATGTGAGATCACCTAAACCTATCATGCAGGCAGTCCTGGTATGATCAACTAGAACAATCATAGGACATCACAAAAGTTTATAACACCAAAAAAGGTAAGTGATACCTCTTAAATAAGACACTCCAACATTTGTTATGTCGTTACATGAAATCTGAAGTTCCTTCAAATTCACAAGCCCTGAAATATATCGTGTGAAAATCGGCAAACATTTAAGAAGCAACTCCACGAAACAAGCTCAAACACACACATATATATGAAGATTTTAAAGCATATTCATCGAGAATATACCTGAAAGAGGCTTCAAGTCTGAATCAGTAATAAACTTGCAGTTTCTTATAGTGAGAGATTCAAGGTTCGTCAAACCTAAAAGTTAAAAAGACACAAATGCATAAAGGGGCACACAACCAAACAAAGAGGGACATATGCTGTGCACTTATATGATCAGAAACGACAAAAATAGCCAAACCTTAAAGACGACATAATGTTGTCTCCTCAACAAGAAATACGGGAAAACAACAAACCTTCAAGATGAATAAAACCTCCATGAACTAGAGGACATCGCTCAAACTCCAACTTGACTAGTTTCATTGAGCCGGATAAACTTTTCATTGATTCAGCACTGAGCCCATAGCATTTTCTAAAACTCAAGTATGTCAAATCTGTAAAACCTGAGCAACAAATATAATGGATCGTCATTGCCAGAAATTCTAGCACATAGAGTTTGCAGGGTGGGTTGGGGGAGATAGTGATATATCCACTTTGCAAACAAGACAAAATGATTCATCAAATCAAATTGATAACTCATATTATCCATAGAAAACAAGGAAATAGTTATTCAACCCCCGAATGAGATGGAAGTAAATTCATTAATGATCTTGAAAGCTCAAATTATGTGTCTGAATCTGATCAATTTTATCAAGCATGTAAAGCATTCCACTATAAACTACTTCCTGAGATTCAGTTTCTTAAGCTGCATTAAGAAGCAGATCACTGTAGTGTTGAGGCATCAATGGAAGATCCCTTGGGATGGATTTTCCAGATTTCCTTTTTCTATATCTGAATAGTAGAGAAGTTCATAGAGGTTGGTATCCCACAAATGTAAATGAAAAAAAAGGGTCCCTGGTAATTAGACTAATTATAATCTGATTAATAGAAGCAGAACTTAATAATTTATGATCCAATGTCAAAGATAAATAAAACTTGAAAGCAAATAGAGAACTCAATTACAAATCTTTCTACATTCACGCTAATTGTGGAAAGCTATAACGGACACGGTAAACAAAAGCAATAATATTAGCTTCATAAGAGAAAATCCTTCTATGTCAAATTAGTTGCAAGAGAGCAGTATAGGTTAACATGTGATATATCATCAGAGGGAGTAGCAATAACTACCAGCGATGTGCTTTATGCCACAGGAAGAAATTTTGTCGCAGCAATCCAAACCCAAGGCTTGGAGGTTTGAGCAATTCCTAAGGAGGCTTAAACCAAAATCTGTAACCTCGGTGCTAGAGATATATGCAGACAGTAATGATGATCCTTGTGAAGAAATGACATCCATCCATTTATTGTTTACTGTCATATGTTCTCGCATGCACATATCCTATCAGCAAAAAGAAAACCATCAAATGAAATAATCAACCAGATCCTGTATTGAAACAATAATTAAATTCAAGCTTCCAATACAAGCGAGGACTTTACATGCAGGTCGCAATCTCTAAAAGCCTCAATACAGCTATCAGAAAGGCTGCATGAATCCACCAGATGGTTAAATATCAACTGGCTCATGTCTCTTGGGAGCATTGAAAATGAATGATATTTGTCGATGTCCTGTTAATACAGAGAGCATAAAATTTCCTGAACAAACACGAAGTACTCGACCATGAATCTCAAAGGGATGTAGCAGAGATATTTAGTCACCTCGCATATTTTACAAATGCATAATTCCATGAGGGACAGACAATGGCTTTGTTGAAATTGACAACACGCAGCGGGCAAAAAAAGGGAGGACTCTAGCCATTTTGAGCTCCCAAATTTGAAGTATCTACCAGAAAAGCCTCTTCTAGTTATGTTCTCATCAGCATAGTGGTCTCTTTTACATGAACAAACACTCCCCATCAAGGAATTCCCTTGAGAAGATTCACTATCATTAAACGCTTCAAAAAGATGGGTTCTATGGCTCAATTATGAATGGACTAATCCTATATGTCTGCTAAAAATTTGCAGAATCATTCAAAAGCTATCCTGCAAAAAGAGAGACATATTTTACACATCAAAATTCCACATATAGGTAACAGTTGCAGAGCCAAATAAAATACACTATGCAGATAGTGTAGTATCTGCTTAGTGTATACCCTTATATTCTTCATGTGTGTGTATACTTTTTTATATTCGACTCCTCTCAGTGAAAAAGTATAAAAAACACAAAATAAATACGTAAAATACACTAACAAAAAAAAATACACTCACAAATAACATACACTAGGTAGATACTAAACTCCATTTCATTCTATCAAACAAGAAAACAACCTTAAAAGTCCACTTCCTCAACATTCTCATAGAAATATACTCATATACTAAGGGTATGTATAGAAGGAGAGGGCTAAGAGTTCCTTTTTTTCTACTACTCAAGTATAAACAAAATACATGTAAAGTTTGAAACATTAAAGCATAACAAATAAAGAGTGTGAAAAAGAAACTTAAAAGAACATCATATTGCCAATAAAAAGTGAATCCTCAAAAACATAAATTCATGCAAAGAGAAACAAAAACTCACTCAAAATAGTTACATGAGCACTAAAAAATAAATAGTTACAAGAACAAAGTTTATTTTTGCACCTAAAATTTCAAACCTTCAAGCCTCAAAATACTCCAACAAAAAGACCATTTATCTACTTTCAGATGATAAATACAAAAAAAAATGATTTTTATTGTCAGTTATGATGGGAACAACCATAGAAGGAAGAGGCAAGAAAGAGTCAAAAGGTGGCAAGAACAGGGGAACTATTTAGGTATGTGCCACTTGTCCAAGTTCCTTTCTTTCTACTACTCAAGTACACAAAATACATGTAAAGATTGAAACTTGAAAGCATAATAAACAAAGGGTAGGCAAAACAAACTTAAAAAAACATCATATTGTCAACAAAAAATGGGGAAAAAATGAACCCTAAAAACACAAATGCATGTCAAGTGAAAGAAAGACTCACTCAACAGAGTTACACTAGCAAACTTCCACTGTCTATCTTTTGCACAAAAAATTCATACCTTAAAAGACAAAATATTCCAACAAAAAGACCCTTTATCTACTTTAAGAAGACAAATACAAAAGATTTGATTTTTAATGTCAGTTATGATAGGAACAAAATTAAAGAAGGAAGAGGCAAGAAGTAGCCAAGGTGGTGGCAAGAACAGGGGAACCATATGGGTATGTGCCACTTGTCCAAAAATACACCTATAAAGTTTGAAACTTTAAAGTATAATAAAACAAAGAACATCACATATTGTCAATAAATGCATGCAAAGAGAAAGAAAGACAATCAAAATAATTACATTAACAAACTTTCAGTGTGTATTTTCCACTAAAATTTCCATACCTCAACACACCCAAAGTAAGGAGAGGGCTAAAAGTTTCTTTCTTTATACTACTCAAGTACACAAAATACATGTAAAGATTGAAACTTTAATGCATAATAAATAAAGGGTAGGTAAAAAAGGAAAAAAAGTTCAAAAAAACATCATATTGTCAAATATAAAATGAACCCTAAAAAACATAAAGTTTGAAACTTTAAAGCATATTAAACAAAGGGTAGGAAAAAAAACTCACAAAAAACATCATATTGTCAATAAAAAATAAACCCTAAAAAGCATAAATGCATGCCAAGATAAACAAAAACTCACTCAAAATAGTTACATGAACAAACTATAGTTTTTTGCACTAAAATTTCATACCTTTCAAAGTTTAAAGCCCCAAAATACTCTAACAAAAAGACCCTTTCATCTACTTTTCATCTGAGGATAAATACAAAAGATTTGGGTTTTAATGTCAGTTATGATAGGAACAAAATATTATACAAGGAAGAGGCAAGGTGGTGGTAACAAAAAGGGAACTATTTTTTGGTATGCGTGCCACTTGTCTATATTATCAGTGTGGCAAATTTTCATGAGTCATTTATATGATTTCATTTGATTATATAGTAGCAAGAAGATAAGAGAAACTTCTTTTTTTAAAAATAAAATAAAATAAAATTGTATGATCAAAAAAGTGATGTAACGTTTTATTCCTAGTACTGTTTTTTTATGTCATTGTGTAGTACTATGATTTGTCAACCTATCATTATTATAATAATAGGCATTAGCTTTTTATGATCTAAACTGATATCTATATTTTTTAATTTTGTGTATGCTCAAATAAGTATGTAAATTAATATAAAGTTGAATAAGTAGATATATCGTATACATATTCTAGTCTTGGTAGATAGAATTGTCCAAGATCCAAGGATATTGCCTAGTGGTCAATAAAGTGTTGAGAACCTTGAGGTTTCAGGTTTAAAATTCAGTGGAGACAAAAAACACTAGGTAATTTTTCTCATTTGTCCTAGTCTTGGTGGATAGAGCTACCTGGTACCTATTGGTTGTTGGTGGTGGAAGCTGGTAGGTATCCCATGGAATTAGTTAAGGTGCGCGAAAGCTAGCTCGGACACTACAGTCATCAAAAAATAAAGTAGACACACGCATCTTAGATGGCAATATCCGCTTATGCCATGTAGGATATGATATGTATTTGTTCAACTTTATATAAATGTAAGTAACCAAAATTAAAGAATATAAATATTAATTAAGATCAAGTTACGTAACAATGTTTATGTGTGTATTATATAATGCATACATTAATATTAATCAAAGATTTCTTATGGCCAAACACATACACAACCCCTCAAACTTGGCCCCATTTTTCATTTTGGCACTCCAACTTAATCTTGTTCCATTTTAACCCTTGAACTCCATTTTTTCTGTTCCATTTTAACACGAAATACTATTTTTATGATTTCTTTATTTTATATATATTCTTCAAATGCAACTTCTTATTT
>JAJOOS010015210.1:0-22014 GCA_029582725.1 Solanum chiquidenum
ATTATAATACATATATATTGCATACTTAATTCACTTTTAATACATATTGCAGATTTAACATAGTATTGCTATAAATGGTAATAAATAAAAAGTATCGCTAAAATCAGTAATTATTTATTAAAAGGCACTCATCCAAGTAATTTTTCCAATATATATATATATGATTTTATGTTGACCTATTTTCAACTCATCCAAATTTGACCTAACCAGTCCATTTACCACCACTAATATCAAACTATTTTTCATGGAAGAAATGTCAATTTCTCCAACTCATTAGTGTAACAACGGGTCAGTATCCGAAAAAGCAAACGGGTTTGCAAAAGGGTAAATTACAAACAACTTATAAAGTTTCCCCTCTCCCGCGTTTCTCATCGCTTCCACAATTCACTCACGCACGACGACGACGACGAGGAGATTAACTCTCAGGTTTCACTGATACTCTCGAGTTTTCTCACCGGCTCTCGGGACTCCGAAGCTCACCATTTCACTGTCAGAACTCCGATCAGGAGCTCAGAAGTAAGTCTCAAATTCTTAATTTCACGATTTCACTGCGACGTTTCGGTTTGATTTATGAGAAAACTCTCGTGAATTTCAACCTAAGTTCACGATTTCCTCATTTGTTACTGGGCTCAATTATTTTTATTGTTTGAAATTTCTGAATTTCAAGTTGAAATGTTCAACGTAGTTACTTGGTTTGGGGCTTTTGGTTTAGTTCCTAGAACTTAGAAGGCTCTGCACTGCACTCACTGGCCACTGCTCACATTTTACTCTCTTCTCAGAAGCTCCGTAGTTCGCTCAGTCCCTCACTGCCTCGATTTCACTCTCAAAATCAGAACTCTGCTCAGGTGCTCACGATTTCTCATTCTCTGCTACTGGTAAATCTAAATTGCACTTTAAATTCATGATTTCACTGCATCGTTTTGATTCCATTTATGAGAAAACTACAGTTGAATTGGCATAGGCATATAATCTGGCTTTCCTTTTTTTTGTGTGGAGAATCATTTACTTGATTAAGCAGTTATTATTTTGTTGACTTGAATATGAACTATTAGTACTATGTTTGGAATTAATTTTCTGTTTTTGCTAGACAATTTTCAAGTTGTGTGACATGGTGACAGCTTGATATTCAAATTGTGATGCTGCAGTGATGCAGCTTGTAGTGCTGCTGTATTATTTTGATATGATATTTGTGTTTGTGGTGCAACTTGTAGCCTTGTTGTGTTGTTACTGTTGTTAGGAACTTGATAAATTAGGAAGCATACAACGCTTGTAGTGTTGTTGTGTTGTTACTGTTGTAGCTGCTGATTGCCTGATTGAATGGCTATAATCTATACCGTAGTGTTGTTGTGTTGTTCCCTTTCTTTTCCTCAGGTCCTTATATAATTATCACTTTCTCATTTAGTTGAAATTTCAAGGAAGGTTTCTTCCAACGATGTTACAATGGATGGGTGGGTCAAGGAGGAAAGTTGATACTGTAAGTGTTAAAGGAAATTACTTATTATTCTGGAGATTTACTTGCATATTTCTGAATTTGGAGGATAATTTTTTCTTTCAAGGGAAGTCTTGGAAGCACAATTGAGCAAATTTGAAATTAGGTAGAACTACAACTCATTAGTGTGGTTTGTTAGTTGATCTCTAGTAATGCATGTCTCTGGAGATGGTAATGGATTTTAAGTAAAGCTGTGGTTAATACAGTTCAAATGAGGAGTTACATAAAAGTATATTAAAAGATGAAGATCACCCTTTAGAGATTGGGAGCTCAAGCATATTCCTGAAGGAAATGAAAATATTCTTAATCCATGTAGTCCTGGCCTAAATCTTCTTTCGAAAAAAGCTAACCTCCCACACTTTCTTTATGCGAGTTTAATTTTGTACAAGCCAGTTTGCAGGTTTGTTGTGACAAGATTCAGCTTACTCCACCCCCCAAAGTTAAATTTTAAAAAAGGAAATAAGACACAGAACATCCATCTTCTGTTGAAGGCTATCAACTTGTTCTTGTGAAAGTTTGATTTGTTCCCATCGTTTTTAAAGATTTAATCTTATTGTGCTTTGGGAAATGTTTTCATATTAACATTTTCTCTTGTGATTTGTATTATCCTTTCGCGGGATGAAAAACATCAGTCAAGAAGGTCAACACAGAAGAGGTATTAAAACATCACCCATCGGTCTTTATTTGATTGGATAATTGTTGTAGCTTTACTCAACCTCAGCATAGGTCAACATTCTTTGATATTGTTGTCTTAACTTCCAATGTGTAGAGATTTAGACTAAGGGAATCTTAGTAGCTTAGTTGGTTGACTATTTGAACTCCCACCTTGTTGGTGAGGGTTCGATTCCCCATATTGTAATCCCCTCTCCCATTTCCTCTTCCCTCAACCCCAGTTTAAAATAAAATAAAAAGATTAAGGGCTCATTTGGACATGTGATATGAAATCATGATTTGAAATCAAATTGATTTGAAGTTGAAGTTTTGTTTGGACATGTAATTTGGATTTTTTCTCATAAACGTGAAAACCTCACTAAGTTATGAAAACTATCAAAATTTCCGCAATTCTTATACAATTTTATCAAATGAGCAAACTATAATTCATAAATAAGATATCAGAATATCCGAAGGCACTGCATTGATAAATCACATATCGCCATGTTCCTCTTATAAACAAATATTTGCGACTATAAACTTCCAAGTACACATAATTTTATGAAGATTCACTAGTCAACTAGTAACTAGTTATTCTTTAATATAATCCTTTTACATAGCACCGGGCATGAATCTTTTCCATATTTAAAATGATGAGTTTTTTTTTTTTGACAAAATATAAACTTATGGGTCAAGAAGTTTCCTAGTTTTTTTTAAAGAGAACTTATGGGTCAAGTTCTACGTTTAAAAAAAATTGAAATCGTGATATGGAATCCCAAATCATGCTTTATGGAGAATTTGGAATATGATATTGTATGTCCAAGCGTAGGCTAAGATGTAGTTGGCCTATCTTATAGGCAAAAACAATACTTTGAGCAAAGAAAATGGCAAGAGCAGCAGAAAAAAAATGCAAGAGAGAGCTTCTTTGATGAGAAAACCCCATGTAATCAGCAAGAAAAGAATAGTCGTTCACTTGATATTCTGAGTTTACTGAACGTATCCACAGGTTCTGGAGAACACAAATCAAATGTCCACTCAGGTACTTTGACTTCAATTTTTGAACTCTACAAAATTTTAAGCATATATAATTATTTGCTCTTTGGGGCAATCGACAATAGCATTAGGTGCTTGTTCATGTTTCTTAGTTTGACCTATCTCAGAGATATAATAATCACACAATCCCATCATTAGGTTACTGGTTGAAGTGATTTTCAAATGATTTGGTTTTTTTTTCCGTCATACTGTTACTCTGTACAACTCAAGCTGATGAATCCTATTATGTGAAATTTGAAAAGATATACACACACACACATATACACAATAATGTATACCTTTCTTGGATTTTTGGCTAAGATCAAGTATATGTCCACCCTACTCTTATTAATTGTCTCTTAAGTTGCATAATGGTGCAAAATTGGTCTGCGATAAGTACAATTGTATCATCCTTGACAGAAATAATGTGCCATTATTAATGAATGAAAAAATGTATATCCAGTTGGTGAATATATCAGTGTCATGTAGGACTGTTCCTGCCATACTTATTAAGTATCTCATTTTGCCCACCCCACCCCGCAAAGAAAAAACAGAAGGACATAATGGTGCTTTTCCCACAGCCCGTCAATAAGTTAACCGTCGACATATTTTCGTTTATGGTCATATAGTAGATTGGTTATAGTAGGTACGAGGAGAGGTAGAGGTAGACCGAAGAAGTATTGAAGATAGGTGATTAGACAGGACATGATCTAATTTCAGGTTACCGAGGACATGATCTTAGATAAGGTGTGGAGGACGCGTATTAGTGTAGAAGGTTAGTAGGTAGTGGAGTGTTGTCTTGCTTTTCGAGAGTTTAGGCTGCTTGGTGTTTTTGTCGCTAGCTGTTTATTGTAGTTCTTGATTGGGATATCTATCATCATCTATTGTTTATTGTGTTTCGATTATCACACTATTTTGTTGTTCTTGGTCTTTTCGTGTAGGATTTGCACTTCCCCTTTGTTAGTTGCTATGTTTTTTCCACTGTTTTCTTCTTTCTTGTACTTGGATTTGCTGTACTTGGGCTGAGGGTGTTTTGGAAACAACCTACATCCATGAGGTAGTGGTAAGGTCTGCGTACTCTCTACTCTCCCCTACCCCACTTTTGGGATTTCTCTAGGTATGTTGTTGTTGACATGTGATAAAATTGGAACAATACAGACATATTATGTCACAGATCTTACTTGTCAAATAAGTTTGTATCTCAACCTGCTCAGCCTGAGGAAGTAAAATCCTTGAAATTTGTGAAAATCAAAATGAATGATGTGCATTTTCACTTTCTTAAGATCTCAAGAGAACTTTTGAACTAGTTGCAAACAGCATGCAACTTCATTAGCACTTCTGTCCAAGTGCAATGATTTCCTATCACGTACTGTTAGGATTCTTCTTTGACAAATTTCTTTACTGTCATTTCCAAGTCTTCAATGATATGACAACCTAATATACATTGTTTATCAATTATAGATTGCAATATGGAATTGACACAAAATTTCATTATTCAATGTGACCGTGTTAAAATTGCACTTATGTCGAATTTCTTTATTTGATGAGTGAACCTATTCCCTTCAATAGCTGAGTGATTCTCGATCTCCTTTTTGTGGCCTAATTTTTGTTTTCATTACTATGTTAGCAGGGCATATTTATGAGGACAATCAAATGCTACAGCCTTCTCCAGTGATTCAAACAAAAGAAGTCATTTATCTTGGCTCTCTTCAACATAAGGAAGGTAGTACACTTGCGTTCTGGCAAAAGCTGGTTTTCTGAGGAGCGTAATTGTACTTTCTTGTCATTTGGACGTATTAAGTATGTGATTCATTGTCCTAACAGGAACGTCACCAAGCTCCCAAGATTGTGCCGACTGCCCAAAGCAGTAAGCATGTTTATGTTGAGTGGATTATCCATATATTGAATTGCATAAAAATAAAATAAAAATTCGTAGGTTTATCTTGTTGAATTGCATAAATATATATATCAAAAAAATCCTTAAGGAAGCTTGCTTGAGTATATTTTTAATAATAAAAAGATGCTCACACGTGTAGATGGAGAGCTTTAAGTACATGCCTGATTTGGATGCTAGTAATTATTAGAAGGTCCAGAATCACCGTGAACTGCGTTCCTATTGTACATGTTTGGCTGTGATGTCAACGAAATAACTTTTTTTCCAGAAAAAAGTTCAATTAATAGTTGACATTTCTCAGTACATCAGTCGGAGCACCTGGAGGTCATGAGAGAAGTTTGTACAGCATCAATGATAAAGTAAACCCACTGGCGAACTCTACAAGCAAACGTGAGTATATCATGAATACTGTATGGATGTGTTTGCCTGTAAGCTTCTGTAGTATTTACCTGTCAAAAGAAAATTGAAATGTCTTGTTAAAGTATCTTTAGCAACAGGATTAACACTCTGATTGGAGACACTTCCATTTGAATTTTAACTTATTATTGTAGTTGAAAGTACAAGTGATGGTATTACAACAAGATATCCTTTTGTCCATAGCTGACAGATGTTTATCAACTGTAAATTTAATGGCCCTACTTTAGAAAAAGCACTTCCCAAGAATATTCTCTGGTTTGAACTGTCAGAGCTAGAACAATTATTACCATATATACTAAAATCTCAATTTTGCAGAACTCTCTATCATTGACATACTTGGTGATGATGGACCGAACTGTGAGTTGGAAAGGTCAACTCATGAGGGCCATGTTGCATTTTCGATTGAAGGTATATTCGATGGCTGACCATGAAGCAATTACATTTATGTTTTTTGAAAGACTAACAATTTTATACCAAGGGTGTGACCTAGTGGTCAATGAAGTGGATTGAGAACCATGAAGTTTCGGGTTCAAATCCTAGCAGAGACAAAAAAAACACTAGGTGATTTCTTTCAATCTGTCTTAGCCTTGGTGGGCAGAATTACTCGGTAGAATTACTCGGTACCTGTTGGTGGTGGGAGGTGACAAGTATTCCGTAGAATTATCGAGGTGCGCGCAGGATGGTTCAGAAACTACAATTATGGGAAAAAAATCCTACAAATGAGTAGAAAAGCTCAATTGACTTCTTTCATTTTCTTTTCTACTTGATGCTCTTTATAGGCCTGAGAGATCAAACTCTTAAACATCAATTAAAGTTATTAAACCACATGATTAATATGAACAGCAAAAAAACAAGAAGCTAAGCAAAAAGCAGAAAAAAAGATGCTTAAAACAACATGGGAGAAGGGCTTTATGCTCTTTTAACCAAATTTAAATATTGCCATTAGTAAAGAAAGTGAATGAAAAAATAAACATTCAAAACTATCTCCGGTAATAATGTATAGCCATATACTATAGAGATTTGTGAAAACTTCTCAAATTAACACCACTAAAATGAACATTGAAATGATCTAAACGCATGCATATTATATAAGTTAGAGAAAAGATACCAATAGGGCTATATGACGAGAAGATGAAAGGGCAAAGATGGAAGACAACTAATAATTGAGGAACCGTTTTGGCAAAAGGAAAGATCACAACTATTTAAATTAATCACATTTGCTACTGTGAGTATTTATAATTAACAATTAATAGGAGTTACTTTTCCGTAGTGAAGATAAAGGTGTGCAATGTTTGTCTTTCTTCTATATATTTTTTTAATTTTTTTTAATGAGAATGCACATTTAAATTAATTTCTGACAGATGCAAGAATATGAGAGTTACGGTTTTGAAGTGCTAGAAGGTAAATTATTTTTTGCTACAAAACATTGTTATGAGTAGATTTTAAATGAAGGCTAAAATGGTCGTTCAATGTTTGATAGATATTTTCATAATTCAACTTTTAACTTCAGGAGATTCCCACTTATGGAATAAGTACAAATTAATGAATGAATGATGATGATGATGATGATATGAAAAGGGTGGATTTTGAAAAGTTTGTCGTGTGGAATTTCAAAGGACCAAAATAGATACAATGGTTTTACTTTAAGAACATATGCAAATATTAAGCCTGCATTAAAAACTGTTGTTGTTGTGGCTCCTCTACTATATATATATATATATATATAATATGATTGATTATTTCTTCATTTTCCTTTCTACTTTATGCTCTTTATGGCATCATTTCCAGTTTGCAGGGAAAAGGAGGGAAGAACTGTCTATATTTGTGTGGCTTTCAGATCTTTTAGAATATACATTTGATCAGATACCTTTTTGCCTTACTAGGTTTAGGTAACGTTGAAATGTCTACCCCAGTCCATTCACCGCAGCTACCTGGCAGGTAAATATACTTTATTAATCAAGAATAACAGACCATGAAATTTTGCAAATTCCATCTTGACAAGATGTCTATGATAAGTAGTGGTTAGGACTACCCTTGGAAGTCAAGACTATGAATAGGTTTAAAATTTAAATTGACTATGATAGCTGCATACATCAGTTCTATCGACTGAAAACATCATCTGCACATTTAGTCGACTTGCCTTACTTTCCCAGGTTTTGAGGAGAACATCTGGCTGTTAACATGACCATTTGGATGATAAAGTGTATGTTTTAACTAAGTCCGCTTCGCCACTGACATAGAGCTTCATAAACAGAGGATGAGACATTAATGTCATGGATGTATTTTACAGTAATGCAACTTCCAGCAAGAAGGAATTCCAAATTCCCGTAGAAGCTCTCAACTATTTCCAGATAAGCAAAAAAGTAATACAGGCACTCTATAACCACCAGATTCCTTGATAACGTTCACTTACTTAGCTGACATCAGTACTTGATAAGCAAGGGTGTTTGGATACCACAATTTTCTCCAAACAGCTTAGCTCAGTACTCTAGCCACTGTAAAGTGATCTGAGACTGAGTCCCTCTCTGGGATGTTTAGTGTTCTTAATATTGTGTATTATATAACTAAGCCGTGAATATCCTTTCGATCAATTCACGCATGCTTCATGCTTATCTTACATTTTGGAATACTAGATCAGTTTTTGGAGAACTATACACCTGATTGCTTCTCAGGTTGCTATATTTGGATACACAAACTTCCTAAATAATTAATTTTACATAGGACCTTAATCAAATTGGCATGCTTAATGGTTTTAGTTCTTCATGTTGCAGTATGATTAAGGGGACACTTCTTTTATGCTTTGTCGCTACAACCGCACAGAGTTGCATGGAAATCTTTTTTTGAGAATTAAGTTGCATGGAAATCTTTGAAAGTGCTCCTTCTAAATGCTGCTTTTTATGTTGCATGACAGCAGACCCTTGTCATATGGTAGGTCCTCACCCCCAAGGGCAAGGAGAAAAGCTCTCTCATCTGACTATCTTAACAAAGGAATAGATGGAATTGAACTTGAATTGGTGAGAGCACTTCCTGATGCTATTTTCATTCTGTTTGGGTGTTGCTAGCTTGCTGCATGTTTACTACTAGCGCTTCCTTCGAATGACTTGAACTCCTACCTTTATTAGTGTCTCCTTTCCGTGGGATAGTGGACCATTACCTCTAGAAATCTTTGCGCTTTTACTTCATTTCCTATAATTTGTAACTTACTGTTGTCAATTTCTTTTTTGTTTCACTTCTTGTGTAGGGTGTTTAGCATGGCATACGTTTTCTGTTGATGAAACCATTTTTGTGTGTTCAGTTGTCTAAATTATTTTCACTAAAAGAAGGAAATTGACTTTTGTGAGCATATGCCCTTTTCGGCTACAATTATATAAACTTACACCAGATGGCGTTCTTCAACATAAACCTCATGTCAACCTGTTTTGAAACACCGCACCTATGCCCTATCTCCACTTCCTATCACTACCATATGTCACATATATTTTTGACCCTATCAAACGGCATAAAATGATTTAGGAAATACTTTTCAAGGTTCTATAAAAAATTATTCCATAACACACCCTTCATCTACTATATCTTATGATATCAAACGGGCAAAGGCTTTGGCAATAGGTGTTAAAACCAAGTTTCAGGCTTCCGTCAACTAGATGTTTAGTTTCAGCATTCATAGCTTCTTAAATGGTTGGCATCTGAATCTGAAATCTACAGATTCTGTGTTTATTGGTTCAGTTGATGTAAACCAGCATTTTATGCTCTTGGTCTCGAAAAGTGATGAGATACCTAAGTTCTATTCCATTCAATTGTTTTTCAATATATGCGTGCTTTATATATGTATATACACACTCCATATGTGCATGCTTATTTTGTCAATAAGCCCCTCACCATCTGAAAATGAAAAATGAAAAACAAAAAACAGTTGGTTCTTTATGGAAGGATTACTGCAATGCAGATGTCCTTCCGTCATCGGCTCAGCCATAATTGGTTATATGGAGGTCGAATTCCTGATCTCTTCGTTTCTGGTTATATTGACAAACTACAGGATAGCATGATGGTGGATGTAGAACTACCTTTTCATACAAGTCCTTTTGATGGATCCTCTTGCTCCAGGGGAGTACAAGATTTACCTGGCAGTGCAGAACATAAGTTGCTAGATACCAAATGGTTCTCCTCTAATAACAATTTCACTTATCTGTACACTTTTGAGGATGATGAAATCTTTGGCAAAAACAAGGAAAATTCAAATACAATTTTGAATGGTAGGGTCCTTAATATGTTTTTTCCTTATCTTTTCTGTCTTCATCTCCAAAGTGGTGTTGAGTTGGTTTCTTGAGTATCATTTTTATTAGGGTAAATCTCTGTTCATTTTCCTGGTAAAAAAGTATAATTCAACTTTGTAATTCATTTGGAACCGTTTGTTTTAGAGTTTGCAAAATCAATTTTTAACTTTTAGGAAAATGTATTTGTTTGAACTACTTTGCAAACAAGGAAAAAGTTCCACAAGTCTGCAAACTTAGACAAATGCCAAGTTAATAACATCATAGCTAGTTAACACATTTAAAGTTCCCATACATATATCTTTATTAAGCTTGAATTTTCGACATTGTTTTTGACAGTTCGCCAATACTAATAACATGTTTCTCTTAAGAGGCTGCAGAATTTATCCTTGTGGTACAGAGCTTAAAATTGGAGAAGTGCTTTTGAAGTTGCATAGAAATTTCAAACCTTTTGGCACTTCCACATCTTCTAAGGTTTTGCTTCGTTTTACAAGTGACATGACTACATCGTGTTTTATGCTTTACATTCAGCAAATTCCAGCTTCCCACTTCCTGAAAGCTTTCATGAAGATTGTGGTTCATGTCATTTAGATGCTGTTTCCACTGATTTTTGGAATAGCCAAAGTTGTGGGATGCGAGAATTCAACTTTGAGGACTGTTATTATCAAGATTTTGCCAATTCTTGTAGTGCCAGAAATTATGGGAAGCAAGACACTTATTTTGATGATTCTTATCATCAGAAGCAAAGGTTTCCCATGTAGTACTTCAATCTTTAATTTGATGGTGTTTGTGTTCTATACTGAGGGTGTCTTCTCCTTGCAGGGTCAGGATGAAAGCTAAATCAGAATTCAACATAATAGGTGCTTTACATTTCTGCTAATAAGAGATGCTCCTTTAAAAGATGTACATATTCTTTTACCTGTTTTTCTTCTCATGGTTCTATCAAAAAGTCATTTAGTTTCTCCAAGTTCAAAAAGTATGAACTGTTCAATATGGGGAGCTAAAATGGAGTGCTATTGAATAGTTTTTCCTGTTATTATTGAGATTATAGTTTGGGCCAATAAGTTGCATTTTCTGTGGTTTTGATGTGTTATTCTCTCTTTAACAGATTCACCAACTCCCTATTCCAAACACTTCAAACCAGAGAATTTCAGTGTCTCAGATGGAGAATGGTAGGCACATTTTGCTGTAGATGTGAGAGGGATTCTTTAGTTGGTTTAAACTCTTCTATTTCTTATTGGCAGGTGTTCCATGGGATGTACAAGTCCTCATTTAATGGATTATACAGACCGTGTTGATAGGACATGGTTTGCAAATGAAGATGCAAGAGATAATTTGAGTTTATTGAGGTTGCTATTTGAAGCTCTTTCTGTTTACTGGTCTCTCTACTGGCCCTTTTCATTTTCTAATGAACTAATCCAGTTTATTCTTGTGGATATGTTGACTTCTCTCCAGCGAAGAATCATCCACTGCAGGTCAATTGTCATTTGTACTCACTGACTTGTGGACTTGAGCAATATAATCATTTTTCTTTTTCTCCATCCAGTGGTGGGTGACTTAGACACACAACAAAAGATGAACTCAAATAATAAAAGGAGAAACCAGGAGGTATCTGATTGGAGGAAAGAGACAAAATTCTGTGAGAAGTTATTTGCTAAGGAAAGAAACTGCAAGAGGAATGATATTCAGCAAGGAAAGCCAACAAAGTTACCATGGCTACCGAACCAATCAAGTCCAAAGCCAGAAAATTACAGTTCTGTATTTTATGAGAAGAGGTCAGACATGAACAATGATGGACTGAGGGAGGCTAGATGTGGTCCAGCAGAGTCAAATTCAAGATTCAGATCTTTGTACCAAGCTTCAGTGTCCAAAAGATATGCATCCAATTGTTCCGACTTCTTGGTTGGAGATGTCCTTACTGATCAGGAACCTAAGTTACAAGTTGACTCCCTACAGAACCTCAAAGGGTCTATAGAATATCCTGGTGAATATGCACCCTCATGTTTTATGATGGAACCAATGACTTTTGAACTAGATAGCCCCGGATGCACCTTCAGGAACTTGTTTCAGGATGCCAAGAAGGGATGTGGTACTGAGGATTCATTACATACTCTCAGTTCCCATGGCACACTAACAGGACACATTATAAGAGATGTAGGTAAGCTACCTGATTTCCTGAGCGATGGAGATAAAGGTGTTGATGTCCTACCATTTGATAGCAGCCAATTTGTCCCCAATACTGAGGTTTCTGGTAGGTGCAAGGGCTTCTCATCAGGAAAGGAAAAGTCAGTGGATGGATCAAGTTCTGTCAATGAGTGTAGTAACTGTGAGGAACCAAAAGAAAAAACTCCGGAAGTGAATGACAGGACAGGATCGTTTAACTATTCTGAATGTGCAGAAGAAGCATCTTCCTCTGTAGAGATGTCCACTGTATCAAAGGGGGATCAGGACAGTTTAGATAAAAATCAGGATACCCAATCTTCACTTAGATTCCAAGCAGAAGATGAAGGTCGAAGATTTTCCTCCTTTGTGATCCTAATTTTTAAATTTGTCCTTCGTTTAGAATTATAAGAAGTGTCTATGTGCTTTGCTAGTTACAAAAGATGACAGCAAGTCTTCATCAAAAGAAGGAATGATAACTACACGACAAAGTCACAGCGTTCACCAAAATGGGCAAGTTATGATGCTTGAGGCCGTGTCCTTCAATTTTTACATGTGCAGTTTTTGAAGGAAGCACAGGATTAAAGAACTTGGACAATGGTATGGTACTCTTATCAAGTTTTAATAGATAAATGCAAACACGAACATTCTAATTCTATAGTTGGCTTTTTTAGCATTTGACCTTCATGTGTTTTTCGCTATGGTTTAGACATATGCAAGTTATCTTGTGTTCTAGTGATGCATGACTGCCATGACTATTGAACTTGTAGAACCAGATTTATGTTCAGTTTTGATGCTTGTGCAAAATATATTTTTTTAGGGGAGAGACTAGAGAGAATATGCTTTTAACAGAAAACATTAGAAATTAAGACGGAGTGATGGGATTGACTCAAAATAGCTAATAAAATAGATAAAAGAAGGATAATGTTGTCAATGATCACTTTCCCTTGAATTGTTGGTCAATAATCAATAGTGCCCATAGTCAATTTCTGCTCCTATTTTTTCTTTAGTTTTTCGCTTATAATCCTGTCACTGTGCACTGTTGTTTTACCTCCCGATGCATAGCCGTCAACTGCATGGTTTGGTTACTTTGGTCATATGACACCTCAATTTCTTAACATCTGATTGTTTGGTAGGCTCTAGCATAAATTCTTTAGCACCTTCTTCCAAGCACCTATATTGGTAAACAAAGTCAGAAGATAAAACATGGCATACTATGTCTGGTTTTGTTACAAAACTAGAAGCAAGTATTAGGTTGCTGCTTGAGTAATTACTTCTTGATTCAGGTAAGACGTTCTCGGATGATACGATAACCACAGGTATCTCTTTCAAATTAGAGGATCCCTGTCATTTAGAAATGTTTCAAATAGTGATTACTTCTGAAAGTGTGGAGGCA
This sequence comes from Solanum chiquidenum, assembly GCA_029582725.1. Classification (NCBI taxonomy): domain Eukaryota; kingdom Viridiplantae; phylum Streptophyta; class Magnoliopsida; order Solanales; family Solanaceae; genus Solanum; species Solanum chiquidenum. The sequence goes on from JAJOOS010015210.1 coordinate 13,311, forward strand.
AAGAAATTTTGGGGGAGGGAGGGAGAGAGAGCGTCCCTAAGGCCCACTTAATACCTTCACCCTTTTGAGTAGATCGTATCCTGTCATCCTTGATATGCAGTAATCAGTAACGATCAAGTTTATGTTCGTTTCCTGCAATATCAAATCAAAGCCAGTGTATAAATGCACAAAGTTCTAAAAGATGACATGTCATACATGCTGATCACAGGCATTGAATGATGGACTGGTGATAACAAATCACATGCATTGAACTGACCTACTGGTGACATTATTTTTTCCAACCATAAATATATAATGCCTAATATAACCTGCTATTTCTTTGTTCCATGGAGGCAAACAAATTACTATCTTTCTCCCAAACGTTAGTGACTAGAGCATAAATAAATATGAGCAAATGTTGGACTGTGAAAGAGGTATGGAGCCTCATATTGTATGTTTCTTCGTGGTGTTTGGCTGTAGTAACTTCAGAAAAGCAAGGGTACATGGATGAAGAGAATAGTATCAAAGAACTGCCTACTCTTGTATTCTTGCTGTATTGTCTCTCCATAGCCCTACAATTCCAATGTCTTCTGCCCGTTCTCTGCTGTAGTCACGGCAGCAAGGAACAGCTCAAATTCACAATTTCCTCATAACTTCAGAGATTTGGTTGTAATTTTGTGGAGTAGAACACATTATTTGGAGTGTCAAAAGAAATTAGTCACAAATTCATTGCTTAAGCAAACAAGTTCATTACAATTTCAATGCTTGCATAAACCATAGCCATGTTCTCTATTGAGTGTATCGACTAATTACGTTGGGTACAATTTGCTATAGACATTCTTATTCTTCAATTTCTTTAGAGTAGTTGGGATTCTTAAACCTTTGTTAATGCATCTTCAACTGGTAATTCTTTTTTTTTGTTTACAACTACAGGAGTGGGAGAGCATGGAAGGTCTGACAAGCTTTACAGGCAGCAAATGAAGCGTAAATGCCAATTAGTGAACTGAGGACAGAGCAAGACAACTGGGGCAACATTAAAAGATTCATATGTACTTGGCTGAGTAAAGTAAATAATGTCAAATGCCTGCTATTAATGTACGCTAAGAGGTATACAAAGCTACATGAATTCAAGAAACGTCAATAGAATGTCTCTTTTATCTCCTTTAATTTTTCTTTTCGTGGTGGTCCAGCTAAATGGTGTCTATTTGCTTTCATTGTCTTATAATATAAAGAGATGAAAGCTCAAAAAAATCCTGCTTTAAAAGGTTTTGATATACTTCTCAACTATGTGGCGATTTACCGTTGATATATTCCTTGTTATAAAAGTGATTCATATTTACATAGCTCTATAGTTAAACAAATAACTCAGATATACCCTTTTAGTCTAATGGGATAGATTTTTTATTTTTTTATAAACAATTTTTTGAATTTATAATTTCGATGGTTAAATTTATTAACTTATTTTTTTATAAAATTACAATATAGTTGTAAAAAGTCTAGATTTAATTATTTTTCTTTTTTCTTTTTTATTTCTCATATTTTACACTAAAAAATTAAATGAAAATAAGAAACTCAAATAATGATAAGCAAATAGATCTACAAGGGAGATATTTAAAACTCAAATGAGGCATTGAATTAAAGAAGTTAAAATCAAAAATCATGTGTGAGGTTCGGTAAGAAAATAAAGGGGTGATGAGGTTTGATAAGAAATGAAAGTTTAGTCCTTGTTATGTTGGTTCGAGTATGCCATTAATAATTGAGTATATTTGAAAATATCGTCCATGAAAGAGGTGAAGAGGTTCGGTAAGAAAGGAATGTTCAGTCAAGTGTTTCATGTGTCCCTGTTGAAGAAATGCATTGGTGATTCGATTTTAGTTGTGCCCTTAAAAAGTGTTGGTGTGAAGGATAATCTTTCTTATGAAGAGGTTCCAGTCGATATTTTTGACTGTTAGGATTGTGAGTTGAGAAACAAAGAAGTTGCTTCAATGAAAGTTCTTTGGATGAATCAGTTAGTTGAGGAAGCTACTTGGGAAACAAAAGCAGATATGATGGCCGAATACACACACTCTTTCACCAGTTCAGTTCCCACGTGAGGTAATAGTTCCTCCATAGTACACTATTCAGATTCATGTCTTTCAGTTATTTCCATGTCTTAGTATGCATGCATGTTCATCAAATTAGTACAACCTTTATGTATCAGTTTGGAGTCGGTCACTCCACCAATTTTCAGCATTTAGAATCTAGAATCAAGAAAATGAGAAACATATATTTCTATCGTTGGAGTATTTTAGTCATACATGTGATCATGATTTAAGAGGATGACTCCACTAGACACAACTCCACATATAGATTCTAGGGTACTCCTAATCCTAAGATATGATACCAAGTTTGTCACACTTTAAACCTGACCCTGACACAATAAGCGTTTTATGCTCTAAAAATCACATCGAAAACACCTTATAGATTGACAGTCACACAATTTTCCTACTAATTACTTAGGGTTATTAGCCAATTATTTCAAGTCATTTTATTCAAAAGTCATGTCAGACTATTTAAGGCATAAATTGAGTCAAATTGATCAGCAATCATGTCAAATAGAGGACTTATCAATAAGTAAACACAACTCAAGGAAAAATTAAATCAATATGGGTGTCATACTTTCAGGCGAATCAAGTCAATCAGGTTCCACACTTCCAAGAGAATCAAGTCGGGAGAGCCATACTTTTAAGAATTCTTGTTTCATCGAGGTCATTAACCCGAAGAGGTAAATCTCTGTATGTACCGACACAAGTTGATCGACACAAATGATTGAAAATGACTCATTAGCTAAAATTCTTTCAAAACCCTCGTCTCATAAATAGAGGTATATCAAATCATTTCTCAAGTTTGAAATCATGTTTAAAGCGATTAAGTTATGTGTCAAGTCGATAGTTATAGAACATGCCTGCATGTAGTCTTCAGTTCATCAGGGATGGTTATGTTAAATCCACTTTGCAAAATCGGTAATAACATGCCATACGATTTAGGCAACTGATAACCAAGAGCAACTACACAATTCTTCAATGCAGTAAGAAGTTGAATCTGCAAGATGCTTTCACCAGAAGATTCTTCCCATGCCTAATAAAGGAACAACTCTAATCATCAAAAAAGAAAGAACAATAAATCACACAGATACGGTTTAATGGGAAACAAAACCACGCGGAATTCATTAAGAATATGAATCTAACATGCAATTCTATCAACAAATTTTCCATAGAAACTACACAAAATGAAAGTAAGGAGAATAGAGGTAATTAAGTTTGCCTCTCATTGAGTTCTCCAATGAAATCTGGTTTATTGGGACCAAGAGTTTCATTTAAAGAGAAAAGTCTCACTAAGAAATCAATTCGGAAAAAAGCTACATTGCCCTATTCCTTGCTTGGTACATGAGGTTTGCTAGAGCTTACATTGTCACTACTGTGGTTTTACATTACGGTTGTCAAAATATCAAGAGCCATTAAAGTAAAAAAAAAAGATTATCAGACATATATAGACTCTTCTTCACTTAAATCCTCACTTCCAACGCAGTATAACACTTGTAGTACACACACTACGAAAAGCATAGAGGTACGATTATCATAAACAAAACGTACGTATCAAATTAGGATAATGATTAAAAGCAAATACATAAATAAATCTCATGGTTACAAATTCAATCAAATGCCTCATGATCTGATCAAGTTTATCAAGTACTTAAGGCAACCTTAAAGTTAGAATTATAGAGAGGCCCAACCCAATTGTCTTCCCCTGGGGAAGAGGTAATATTGTCAACTTTACAAACAAAAGACCAACATTCATCATATCAGATAGACTTAACAACTGGAAAAGGTCATAATTGATAGATGATTGCCTTTCTCCTTCATGAACTGGAGGTCATCACTGAGCGAACTAATACTAATACTATTGTCGCTCGTATGATGAAGATGTTTATCATGTTTCTCACAATGATCCCAAAGGAGGACACCAGTAAATCTGAAGAATATCTCCTAATATTTGTTCACTCCTTTGATCCTACGGCTCTGGTAAAGCTCTATGCGCCTCTTACTATATTAGCAAACAAGCTGCTCATGGATGCATTTGTAAATTTGTAGATTCATCTAAGACACTTTTCCCCTACCCTGTAATCGTATATAGGCAGTGTGCTCTTATATTGTTAGAGTTTTGTAAGCTTTTGAGAGGGGTTGTTGGTGTTTATGATGTTTAAAATGTTTTGACATTGCAGAATGCTTTTCCATTTGTTCACGCCTTGGAAACAAGGTAATCGCGTGTTTTAGAATAGAGTGTGTGATCAACTGAGTTTATGATGTTATCAAGTAGCAATGTGTGTGAGTTTCTCATGTTTATGCATCCCCTAATTTGCCTACAGCTAGTAGTTGTACTGTACTTCAAGCATCAACACATATACCTTCGTCAGATTTTGAAAATCTGTAATTAGTTTACTTCTTCCATTTCTCTGTGTATGTGTTAACATAGAAAACATCTCCCCTCGTCCAATACGCCATGTAAAGCAACTTTCAGCTATCAACGGTGAATGTAGTGGCAGTAGTTCAGTCTGTTGAGTACCCCTACAACCATCTCTTTGAGCAGCAGAAAGAACAGATGGGGATATTCTGGACCTACCAGCGCTAGGAAATCGAGCAGCTTAGCGATTTTTAGAACCACCATCAAGACTTACAACAGTGATGTCGTTCTTCTGCAGAGTCCGTCACTTGTTTTCCTCAGCATGATACCAGGAATGAATGGTGAGATCAAGAATGTAGAGCTCACAAGTTTTGGCAGACAAAATGGTTCTTCAATGGAGATCATGCAGATATCCTTGTCAGCTTTTATGATCTTCTGGATGCTCAATTCCTGGTGTTGGTAGGCTTAGAACATCTGCAACTACTCTTCTTGCTCCTAAAGGAAATGGTTGGAGAGGTACTCAGTGGACTGAGCCGCTGCCACTACATTCACCACCGATTGCTGAGAGTTGTTTCCGTTGTGTTTAGGGTGAGGGGCGATTTTTTTTATGTCGACACAGACACAGAAATGGAAAAAGACTAATAAAGTTGTGATTAATATATACAGAGAGAAAAAAAAACTAATTGCAGATTTTCTAACAATATAGAAGCACACTGCCTATATACGGTTACGGGGTTGAGGAAAGTGTCTTACTTTAATCTATATATTGACAAATGCATCCATGAAGACTTGTTTGCTAAATATAGAAGGAGACATATAAACCTTTATCAGAGTCACAGAAATAGAGGAATGAACAAATACTAGAAGATTTCAGTAGACCTACTAGTGTCATCCTTTGGGGTCATTGTGAGAAACATGCTAAGTATCTTGGTCATATGAGCGATATTTGTATTAATCATTGCAGTTGCATAGGTCATGAATAAGCGAGTCCAATTCATTCATCAGCCTCCATGTGTGAGGATGACACATGCTTCATATTTTATCACCTTGTTTCAGATGCCGTTGCTAAGATAGTAAGAGGATAGAAAATACCAAACATGTCTGAAGGGTCAAAGCTATTTGATTCAGCATTATTCAAGCATGAAAATCACATACCAATCCTTGAAACTCAGATAGTTCGAGAACTCATAGTAAATGTATGCGGCAGAAACATAACCAGTGCCGGAGTTATTTCATTAACTGTTGTTGACACCCAATTTTGTACCTTCACAATACAGATTAATCACCGAGCTTCTTAAATTTCAAACGATTTGAAATAATTGACTTTATAAAATTCAAAATATTTTTCAAGTTATTTTAAATAGTTTTGTCACTTTTTATAATTTTTATATAATATATATGTTTTATATAAATTTGTATATAACTAGTATATATAGTTTATGAATATTCGAAAACCGTCTCAAAAAGAATTTGATAAAGATTTGGTTAATTAGTTTAGTTATATAATAGTTTATACTTTAATTTATTTAATTTATAGTTAAGTTAATTATTTTATTTCGTTAACATTAAAAAGCTCATTGATTAAATTATATTAATTCGTCTTATTTAGTTTTTAGTCGAATCACCAATTAAGCTCAACTTGGCTAAATTCTTAAATTTAATTGGCTATAATTATAATCAAATGGGCCAAATTCTCAATCTAACCTCTTTTCTTACCTCACCTAAACCCATTATCAGCCCATTTTAAAAAAAATACCAAAACCGGCTCAATTTTCTCTTGTTCCTCCAACCTTTCCACCAGCCCACTCCATAATACATAGAAGCCCAAACAATTCAATAACCCATCAAAAGACCCAATACATACAACAACATCACCAGCAGCGTGCAGTACCAAGCGACCCCACTCTATTCTTCTTCTTTTTCGCGCACAACAGTAGCAAAATGACCCCCTGTACCCGTGTCTTCTTCATCGCGAAATCGGCCCATCGATCCAGCGAGAACAAACCCAAATCGCGGACCAGTCCAGCAGTACGCGATCCAATCTAGCAGTGAATCCAGCGACCCGAGCCCACTCTCGTTGTGTCGTCTTCTTCCTCTCTCCCTAATCCTCTCTGTACGGGAATAGTCCAGGTGTATGAATCTTACACCTCCTTCGTCCTTCCTCCAAGATCGAGCGGCCTCCATTCACTATCCGTTGGAATTGGTACAAGATTCGAGCTGACAACTTTATCTCTTCCTTGGAATTGGATCGATTTCAAATTTTTTGAATTCCAAAAAATTCATCTATTTTCCTCCTCTTTTCGAACCTTAGATTTTCCTCTATAAATATCCCCCTGTTCATCTTCATCTGAAGGTTGGGGAATGAACTACCATTAGAAACGAAAATACAATAAAAATTGTTAGCTAGAGAGTTGTATTCAAATACTTGTAAGCTTCAAATCGCAGAAATTCAAAATACAGATTTTGCTTAATTCAAAATCCCAGTTCCACTGCTTCGAGAAAGGTAATTTCACTTTCCTTTTTCGCGTTTCGTTTAGATTTTAAGTGTTGTGTGATGAACCTGTTTATGTGGAGTCTTCTTTGGTTTCGTTTTGTTCTCTCTTGTTTTGATTAAAATACTCATGGATGAGAGCATGTTTTAGTTTGAATATAAGTGTTTAAATTATTCTTGAATATCCTCGCTTATGTTTTTTGAAGTGTGTTGATCCATATTTTGCATCACCTTGCTCAAATGTTCTGTTGAGAAGTCATGTTCATTGAACGTATGCTTCTTGTCGATTTGAGCTTTATAAAACTGACCATTGGTTGTAAGTTTTGACAAAGTTGAGCTCACTTTTATTCTTGATATATGCCTAAAACCGTTTTGAACTCATTTCTGTCCATAGGACCGAGTCCTACTTCAGATTTTTTTTATATACTACATCCCTTTGCCAATGTTTCCCCTTGTCAAGAATGTGGAAGAAGTGATATTGTTCTCTTAACTTGCTAATAGCTTGGGGTTGATCACTAACTTTTGGTTTGCATATTACATATATTTTGGCCTTACTTTGTTATTATTATTGGTTAGTTTGTTCATGTTTAAAGTATGTAATTTCTATAGTGTTGGTTGTTGTCTCTCTAGCTGAATAAGAAAGCATGATATGTATCTTTTCCATTTCATTTAGAGTTCCATGTTGGTTAAGAAGAAAATGATTGTTTATGTGTATTACTTTGTTATGATAAGTTAAATTTTTGGTTATTGCGGATTGTTTCTGGATTTTTTCTTAACCTCATGTCGTTCCATTTTTGAGTTTGGTGATATCCACTCATGCTAGGAGAAGTATGTTTTGACCCATTTGCATTTATGTTGATCACTATTATCAAAGTGTTTACTCTTTTAATACTTATTGTTGGATTATTGCTAGGTATGCATGGTTTATTAAAAGACGTTTAGTCATTAGTTGGTCATGGCTTATCTTTTTCAGTTGGAAATCTTAGGATAAGGCATTAATTCATATGTTTCTTGGTTTGGTTATCAGTTTTTCGATAAAAAATTGGTGTTCATAAAAGCCCTTGTATATACGCTTCTGTCCAAGTTTTTTTCGATACTATCATTATAGTTAATATTCAAGGAAGTAGATTTAGGGAAGAAGTGTCAAAATCATTAAGTGCTTTAAATGCTTAAATGTGTTTAAACTGCCTGCCAACTTGAATTGCTTAAAATATTTATATAGTTGTCCATGCATCATTATTATCTTTATTTCTGAGATTGCTACATGTTTTGAGTGTTACTGCTTATCTATTATGTGTGCTTTTGGATAAAATTAATGGTATCAATTGTCTTCTCTTATCCAATCTATTTATTTATTTTCTTTAGCTAAGGTGTTAAGTTGTAATTCCCTTCGATACATTTATTATTTCAGGATTGTTTAATCATCGTTAAGCTATGGTTTGGAGGTATTATTATTGAGTACTAATTTTTATTTTTATTTTTTGTTGCATGTGAAATCTGTCCGAGTTCACTATGAACTCATCCTCTTCCTTTGTATTTCGAGAGAGAGTCGTAAATGCTCAAGTCCTTTCCTTTTGAGTCGACCAATAAGTGGAATCGAAGAATAAGTCCATGAATTCGGCATACAGGTGTTCGAAGCAGATATACAGGATTGCATACACTAGTTGTCACGACCCGGGAGCACCCCCTAGTCGTAACCGGCGTACTCGACCTCGAAGAGGTCTAATACAAGCCTCTTAGCATTCATTCATCGCATAGACACTAAAACCATAAGGAATTTAAAACTTTCTTTAC
>JAJOOS010015211.1:0-23499 GCA_029582725.1 Solanum chiquidenum
ACTTTATCTTGATCTTGACTTCTAGTTGAATCCAAGGGCTTCGAGCTTGATCTTGAATCCGGCGGTCTTGATCTTGATCGTTCTTGAACTTGAACTTTATCTTGATCTTGACTTCTAGTTGAATCCAAGGGCTTCGAGCATGATCTTAAATCTGGCGATCTTCTTGAACTTTATCTTGATCTTGACTTCTAGTTGAATTCAAGGGCTTTGAGCTTGATCTTGAATCCAGTGGTCTTGAACTTGATCGTTCTTGAACTTGAATTCTTGAATTCTTCAATTCTTAAACTTGAACAATTGAAATTTTGAACTCTTGAGTTCTTGAATTCTTAAACTTGTAGCTTGTAGAGAATTTTGTGGGTTTTAATCCACGAGCTTTCACTAGCTTTTTGTTTAGAATTCTTGCTTCTTTTTTCTAAATTATGAAGACCCCTATTTATAGCTTTAGAATAGAGGAGTTGTGATAGTAATAGGATTTCATTAGGCCAATCAGATTTAAGTGACATGACATATGGGCTGTATTGAGCCGGCTTTAATTAAATCCATATTTATTATATTTAAATAATTAACTCAATTATATTAATCCATAATATTTATTTGGAGTAATATATTCATGAATTTAATATAATCTGAATCAGTTTATAAATTTATATTTACTAAATTTTAACTGACCACATTTGTATATTATTTTTTATGACAATTTCATTCTTAATTTTTGCGAAACTTCTCGTTTATTTCTTGGAAGTCTACTTTGCATCTTCACCAAAAAATAAATAATGAAATAAAACTACAATTTCCTTGTAGTTTTTTCCTCTATTTAACATGTCAAATGAAAAAATATTTTAATAGCTCAATTCTTAAACAGCCTATCACAACCATGACAATTTTTTGGTTCATCCCTACTTCTTTTTGTGGGATTCCATTTTGTCATCCCTTTGTCCGACAACTTAAGTTAGTGCTTCTTTCAATGTTCGGTAAAACTTTATCTTTTATAAATTTGTATTGTATTATTTTATACTTTTTATTATGAAATTTTTTTGAGCATTCTTGATGGAATAATATATTTTATTGGAAGTTGAAATGTTGTTTTATTAATCGTAACTCCAAAATATTTTAAAGTTTGGCCGATATGGAAAAGTCACAACACTTTGAAAAAGTCACAAATCTTGTAAAAAGTAACAACACACCAGCAAAGTCATAATCCTTTAATGTGAAAAGGTGTTTGCTATTAATATCTTTCTATCTATCTATCTGTCTATTTGTCAGTCTGTCAGTCAGTCAGTCTTTCTGTCTGTCTGTCTATCTATCTATCTATCACATTGATGGGTAGTGACTTTTCTGAAGGGTTGTGACTCTTCTATAGGGTTGTGACTTTTCTATAGGGTTGTGACTTTTTTTGATAAACTATGACATTTTCAAAAAGTTTTAATTTTTCTGAAGCGTTGTGACTTATCTGATAAGGTAAGATAAACACAATTTCATACTATTATTTATTGTCTATATAAAGAGAGGTTTTCTTACACTTTTAAACAACAAATTTTGTTACTTTACTATTCTTCTTCATAAAATAAAAAAGATTGTGAGGGTTGTTCAATATGCTATAACTATAATGATTTGAGCTAGATGAAGCAAACAATTTCGTTATTAATCAATTATAAACTAAACTATATACATAAACAAAATAACAGAGTCCCTCCTACGGTGGAAACTATCCAGAGATCATGGAAAATAAAATATTAGACTCTTAGAATAGTGGAAACAGAATAACTAAATAATACTATCAAATTATCTACCTATACAACAGAAACAATAAGAATTCAACACTAATAAATAATATTGTATTACATCTCCCTCAAGCTAGATGGAGTGGAACAACACCTAGCTTGAACAAATGGAGATGAAATAAGGTTCTTGGAAGCGGTTTGAGGAGGAGGTGGGGGCGGAGAAAGTGATGAGGTTACATGATTTGAAGGCAAGCTCGTTGGTTGTGTAGAATAGGTTGTAGAAGAAGGTGACATAATTTGTGTTTTGTTTCGGTGTTGGTAGGTGATATGATTTAGGGCAGTATTATGGGGTTGTATTAAAGAAGCAGGGGAAAATGAATTACCTGAACTTGAGGGATGCGCATGATTCTGGCCGGTGGAAACGGACTGACAAGCTTGGCCACTGGTAGAAATGTCTCGAACAGAAAGAGAAGGAAGTGGTTTGAGTTTGAGAATCTGTAGGTGTATCAACAACTTCCCAAGAAAGCGTAAAATATTTATTTTTAAGATGTGAGAATATTGTTTGAAAGTGAAAAATATTTTCAAAAAGCTGTACATCGCGTCAGATGAAAAATATTGAGTTAATGAGATCAAAACATTGGTGTGCATAATGAACTTGTGAGAATCCCAAATAGACACATGGAGTGGACCTAGGATCAAACTTATGGTTGGTGTAAGGCTTAAGCCATGGGTAACATAGATTACCAAATGTTTTAAGTGATTCATATCTGGGTGCAACACCAGACAATTTTTTATATAGAGATGTATTTATTAAAAGTTGGGTGGGCAATCGATTAATAATATAAGCTGCATGTTGACAAGTGAACGACCAAATACTTGAAGAGAGGAATGCCTCGTGTAAAACTGTTTTGGCAGTTTTAACAATGTGCCGATGACGACACTCCGCTAAGTCCACTCTTTGTGGTGTATGAGGAGGTGATACAAGGTGTTTAATTCCATTTAAAGTGAGATACATATCAAGACCTTTATATTCACCACCTCCATCAGTATACAGAGAGACAATTTTTTATTAAAGTATTTTTCCACTAAAGGATCAAACTTAGAAAAAATATCTCGAACCTCATGTTTGTTTTTTAGAGTGTACAACCAAATATACTTTATGTACTGATCAATGAACACACAATCATATCATTTTATATCAATGAACACACAATAATATCATTTTGTATCAATGAAAAGGATAGGCAATGGACCCCACAAGTCACTAAAAAGTAGTTGCCGTACTAATTAGAGATAAACAATTGAATGGAAAATGGTAAACTTTATTTGAACAACAAGAATTACAGAAAGTAAACTTGTTCGGGGATCAAACCTGAAAAGAAAATTTATTCAAAACAAAATTTAAGATTCTTGAATGGGGATGGCCAAGGCGACGGTGCCAGACTTGGCGAGGAACCGTTGTAGTGGCAACTTGAATAGTAGGTTTATTAACGATGAAATTAGGCCATTCATAGAGTCCATTCCTATTCCGATCGGAGACCAGCAGCGCCCACATTTCCATGTCCTTCAAAAAGAATAAAAACGGGAAAAATTCAATGGATGTCAAATTTTCTTGACAAAATTTTGATACGGAAAGAATGTTTTGTTTGATAACAGGTGCACACAAAGTATCATTTAGTTTAAAAGCATTATTAGATGCATCTAATTCAATAGAACCATGATGAGTGATTGAAATTATTTTACCATCATCCATAGCTATGCCTTCTGAACCATGATATTCATCCAGATTGATAGACTCTTTTGAGACATGATGAGTAGCATCGGAGTCAACAATCCATTTATTTTCTGCAACTTAGTTACCTGAAAGAAAATTGACCTTTGCCACTAAATGATTGTGAAACTGTGACCGACAAACATTAGCAGTATGACCCTGTTTATTGCATAACTGGCAGCGAACAGGGTTATTAATGTAACACGCTTGCGTGGGAGAAGTTGTACAATTGCTGGAACGCCACTGTGATGTGTTGTTGGGTCGACGAGCAACACAGTTGTTGGAATTCATTGATTTGTTGTGAGTTACCATAGCAACAGTTATGGCACTGGACTCTTTCTTCACTTCCTCATGTTTGAAAAAGAGCTCATAATCAATTATTTTTGTATACAACTCATCGTAAGATATGATAGAATCTCTTGCTCGAATTGAAGTGGAAATCTCACGAAAATCGAACCCAAGACCACTCAGAATTTTCACAAGCAGTTCATCATTGGTGATTGTAGCTCCAGCAGTAGTGAGCTCATTGTAGAGACAGCGCACTTGATGGAGATAATTGGCTACTGGTGGGAGTCGTTTGATAGATGCTTGATCTGGCCACAAAGGCTAAATATCTGTGTTTGGGACTTGTTGGCATAAGCAAGATGCAGGGGGTCCCAAGCAAGTTGAGCAGAAGAGGCAGCAACTACAGTTGCAGCAATTCTCGGATCGACAGAAGCCATGATGATATTCTAGATCAATTGATCTAGACGGAATCAAAGGCTATAGGCACGGTTCGCGACGTCTCTATTGTTTTGTGTGATAGTTCTGGAAGGAGATGGGGAAGAGCCATCAAGATGGCTAAACAAATTGTGCCTACGCATGAGCATGGAAATCTAGGTGTTCTAAGTAGAGAAGTTATGGCTGCCAACAAGCTTTATCGGTAGCTCAGACACATGATTAAACTGAACAACAACGTTAGAGATGTTGTTAGTGGTGGAATCCGCTTTCTTGACGGTATTAGGAGTGTTAAAAGAGAGTTTGCGGTGGGAGTTAGAGGATCGAGAAAAATCTCGGGAGAGTTAAGACGAGAGCTCTGAAACCATATAATGACTTGAGCAAGATGAAGCAAATGATTCCTTTATTAATCAATTATAAACTGAACTATATAAATAAACAAAATAACAGAGTCCCTCCTACGGTTGAAACTATCCAGAGATTAGGGAAAATAAAATATTAGACTCCTAGATTTATGTAAACATAATAACTAAATAATACTATAAAACAATCTACCTATACAACAGTAACTATAAGAATTCATCAGTAATAAATAATGTTCAAATAATTAAAATATATTTTTTGAGTAAATTAGACAAATGAATAAAAATAAATGCAACAAGGAGAAGGGAATAAGTCAACTTCAGATGAGAAGACTATCTAGATAATTAATATGTGCTCATTTTCATAGTCATACATATACTTATGCAACAACTTCTACTTGAAAAGAAGTTCAATGATCTTCTATCGCACAAAATACTAGTGTTAAGCTTTGTAAGTCTCAAACAGTCGGAGAAAAAGTATTTGATCAGAAACTTGTTTGAAGAGTCCAAACGATATTTAATAGGTACTCCTCCGTTTCTAATTTATTTGTTGTAATTTTATTTTTATTGAGTTTAATATAAAATGTTTTTTTCTTGGGGGGTGGGGTGCATCTTTAAGACCATAAAGTTTAAAGACATTTTTACATATTCTACTTATCCTTAAATTAAAAGTCTTCTTTATTTTTGAAATTTCATGTCAAATTAAGACTAGACAAATCTATATCCCTTTGTTGTCTGTAAGTACAGAGATTTTCTTAAACTTTTAAACTACAAATTTTGTAAGTCGATCTTATATTCTTCTTTTTAAAAAATAAGAAAGATTGTGAGAGTTGTTCAATTGTGCAATTACAATATTATTGTGGGTAAACTAGACATATCAACAAAAATTAATGCAACAAGGAGAATGAAATAACTCAACTTTAAAAGAGAAGACTATCAAGATAATTAATATGTACCCATTTTCATAGCCATAAATATACTTTGGCAGCAACTTCTACTTGACAAGAAGTTCAATGATTTTCGTTTGTACATACTACAACTTGGTGTCAAGCTATCTAAGTCTCAAACTTTTGGAGAAAATGGATTTGATCAAAAACTTGTTTGAATAGTCCAAACTAGATTTAAGAGGTAGTTCTCCATTTCTAATTTATTTGTTGTACTTTTAATTTTATTCAGTTTAATATAAAATATTTTTTTCATGGGGGATTGGGCTCATCTTTAAAACCACAAAGTTAAAAGACATTTTATCTATTCTACTTATCCTTAAATTAAAAGTGTCTTTATTTTTTGAAATTTCATGTCAAATAAAGACTAGACAAATCTATATCCCTTTGTTGTCTATAATTAGAGAGATTTTCTCAAACTTCAAAATTACGAATTTTCTTATTTTTATATTCTTCTTGGTAAAACAAGAAAGATTGTGAGAGTTGTTCAATTATGCAATTACAATATTATTACGGGTAATCTAGACAAATCAACAAAAATCGATGCATAAGGAGAATGAAATAACTCAACTTTAAAAGAGATGACTATCAAGATAATTAATGTGTACCCATTTTCACAACCATAAATATAATTTGGCAACAACTTCTACTTGACAAGAAGTTCAATGATTTTCGGTTTCACATACTACAACTTGGTGTTTAAGCTGTGTAAGTCTCAAACTGTTGGAGAAAAATAATTTGATCAAAAACTTGTTTGAAGAGTCCAAATTAGATTTAATAGTTACTCCTTCATTTCCAATTTATTTGTTCTACTTTTCTTTTATTCAGTTTAATATAGAATGTTCTTTTTTTTTGGGGGTGGGGGCGCTTCCTTAAGATCACAAAGTTAAAAGGCATTTTTATATACTTATGTTTATTATTGCGCTAAATATAATATAATGATATTTATATTATTGCCAAGAAATCGTTTATTTGTTGTAGTGTACATTCTCTTGAAAAGTAGTAAGAGTAACATTAAAATGATAATTTATTAGATTGGGAAAGGAGTCAAGTATTTTTCCTTATAAGAGGAAATTCACCTTCATTCCTCACTAGTGTACTTGTCCGTGCTTCGCACCGGAAAAATAAAATATTAAATATATTTTTAAATAATTAATGTCACTATTTGATAAATATTCTAATAAATAATATATTAAAAGAGAGATATACAAATTAAGTTACGATTCTGATGTTATCAATTTATGAAAATTGCTAAAAAGTCTCATGATATTGTAAAACTAAAGCAAAATAAGACAAGAAATATAGAAGATGAAAACAATAGAAATATAAAGACAAGATATGAGAGTATCTCTTATTCTTCAAAGTCTTCAAGTGTATACAATATGAACCCTTATGCCTCTATTTATAGTTTAACATAGAGACATACAAAAGGTTAGTCATAAACATGACATTAACATGAATATAATGAATGAGGTTATGGAAGTGAAATGTTACAAGAATAATGGTTATAAAGTAGGAGGTTATGGAGGTTATGGTTATATTCATAATGGAGGAAAGTAATGGAGATAACGGGTGAGAGTAACTTCTTGGTGTAATGGACATCCATACTATAGTATTTTATAGCACTCCCCCTTGGATGTTCATAGATAATGTGCCTCGTTAAAACCTTACTAGGAATAAACCCTGTGGGAAAAAACCCTAGTGAAGGAAAAAGAGTACACATATCTTTTAATACGCTTTGTATGTTGCCTCGTTAAAAGCCTTACCAAGAAAACCCAATTGGGATAAAACCATGGCTAAGAAAAAGAGTACAACACATATTTTTCTCCCCCTGATAAAAACATTACTTGATATCTCGGAGACGATGCATTCCAATCTTATATCACAACTTCTCAATTATTGACGTTGACAATCCTTAGTGCATAAGTTTACAAGATTATCACTTGAATGGGTCTTTGAACGTCTATTTCACTATTTTGTTGAATATCATGTGTGAAAAAGAATTGTGGTGAAATATGCTTTGTCCGATCTCCTTTGATTGTATCCTCCTTCATAGATCAATATTATTTTCGTCTATGATGGTTGGAATATCCTTTTCCCAAAGAAAATCACATATTTTCTTAATATGATAGATTATGATTTCAGCCAAACACACTCCCGACTTACTTTATCGATCAAATATTATTTCCGCATGATTTGAGGAAGTTGTTACTAATGTTTGATTCTTTAAATGCCAATAAATTGTTGTGCCTCCATATGTAAACAAATAGCCCATTTGTGATCGAGCTTTATGCGGATCAAATAAATATTTTGCATCTACATAATCAAAGAGTTTCTGACTCGGAGATTGATCATTTCAATTTTATTGAAGCTCATCTTTTCTTCTCAAAGAAAATCACACATCTTCTATATGTTGAGTCACTTGTTTTGTTAGTTTCTTGTCATAATTTGAATGATAATATGACAATCATATCAAATAACTTTTGATACGTATATCAAATAATCTTCTTGCATTTGCGTAACTAGCAATCTGTAAGTGCACCAATTGCACTAATACATTACATTTTAAATCATTTTTATGAGATCAAAAAGATTCTTTCTCTGTGTTAAGAGTCTCAAAACCATTGGGTACTCAATGGAATTGCTTTAAGACCTTTTAAATCCTTCAAGGATTTTTATATAACCTTCATCATCTAGTTAGACAGAATAATTATTCATTATGCATATTCAAGTATTTCATCTATTGCCAGACTGAAACAAGTCTCATTGCATCCAGCACTGGAGAATATATCTCCATTTAATAATGTCAGGATTTTTGCGAAAACTCTTTATGCCCCGAGAGACAAACCACACTTTATATCTTAAGGTTATACTTTCACACAATGATTCATTTGTACCACCCTGACATTACATTTTCATCCATGAACTATAAGATCAAAAACATCACTTTTCTAAATGCAACAAAATATACTTGAATAGTGCATTTTATTTGGCCAATCATTTATCTATCCACACTATATGACAAATTTGAATTTAAGATCCTCGCAATCATTTATAGCATTGACTGCTACTTCATATCAAAGATACCGTCGACGGTCATTTTGATATCGATTCCAATACAACATAACTTATCGAGATCTCTTCATTTTTCATCATTTTCAGGTACCTGAACCTTTACCAAAGTTTTATGAAGTGTTATGTCATAGTGCTCTTTCAAAGCACTTACCTCATTATCATGACCATTTTGATAATTTGCTCCTCTCCTTCCTCAAGGAGTTTTACTTTTGGAATCAATTAGTTTATCACGCTTGTAGCATACCATAGACTCTGTCCTTCAAGGACTATAATATTGGAGCATTTGCAGCTTAATTAAAATACTGGGTCAGCAAAATACATCTGAGATATTATTTGCAACATTTTGCAAATGAATTATCTCTTGAACTTCAAGTTCACATTTTTTTAACGAGGATCTAGATAATTCACCCTACACATAATTTTTAGCTGCTAAACATATCTCCCCCTAATGTTAGGAAATCTAACATTTACCCCCAACCTCATTTGGGGATCCATCTTTGTGCGTGGTGGAGCAATAAAATCATATGTGCACGTATCAAATTTTTAGATGGAAATTATTTGGTCCCTGAACCAATTGTGATGGGAGAACCTTGTTGGCTTGATGCATACATGTTAAATAAACTCATCTCATACCAAATTTTATTTGAGAGATCTGTTCTCATAATCAATGGTCTAGCTATAACTGGAGACAAGCAATTTCTGCTAAATCAACCAGTATTATCAACATAATTTTATAGTTTGGAACTTTTCTCTTAATTTAACAATTTGAGCAAACAACCTTACAAAAATAAATTTGTAAGTTGATACAAATGCACATGTGACCATACCATAGATGCATCTATTAAATCATAATAGTCAGCGGTCCACATGGCAGGTGAACGGGCCCATATTCAGCTTTTTATATGTTCCAAATAATTTTAGGGGATACAATCCCAACCTTAGCTGGTACAATGATCATTTTATCATGAGAATAAAAAACACATGAGAATTCTTGAAGAATCTTTTATTTATTCAACATATGACCACATGAATTCTCAATTCTTTTGCATCACATTTGAACCAAAATGGTCAACCAGTTATGCCAACTGATATTTATTCTAGTAAACTTCTAGTTTACTTTTGCATGTGATTCCATCATCATGCCTATATTTGTATACATCAAACAAGAGAAAGGCGGGTAACCTTTTATGTAAATATTCATAACCCGCTTTGATTGTAGTAATCTGAAGATATTTCATCTTTCAATAATTTACAGTCTCATTATAATTATTATTTCAGTTCCTCCGAAACTTAAAAAGTTTCTTTTGAGACTTATTACAACCTCAATATTATAAATTATTTTTATTTCTGGATAGTAACAAATTAGTTCTTCCGAAACTCTTAATTAAGTTTGTGTACTGCCACAAATTTCACAACATCAATCTTATGGTGACCATCTCCTTCAAGGATAATACATGCAAGACTTATTTCTTGACAACCAATGACAAATTTGTGTTGTCACACAATAGTATTTATTTTGGTCATGGCCACAACCTCAAGGAAAGAATTATTTCTTTCTTTTGTTAGCAATAGTTCATGATAGAACATACCACAATATTTTTGAGGTACTCAAAGTATATGACCAAATAATCATTTATGTCAAAATGTTTCTTTTCAATCTCTCAAACCTCCCGTAGAAGTGAGATGTGACATTTATCCGACAATACATGAACATGTTCTTATCCATACGAACACAAGTCACATTTTCTTCAAGAAATGGATCATAAACATTTGTACATGCTACATAAGTTTTTATTAGAAACTCATTGTCATGCTTTGGAATTATCAAATTTATGTGACTCACCTCAACATCACTTTAAGGGGTCAAATGTACCAAATGTACTACCACTTTGTGTTCCTTTATTTTGATGCAGGATTTACAAAACTTTTCAAATTTGGTTGGCACCAACAATAATGTGCCCAATAACTTCTCATACCACTTTGATGTATTAAAATTACCTTCAAAAATTATCTTCACATTTGAAGGAGCATCTTAAGAAACAATGTGTCCAATAACCGTTCATACCACTTTAATGGACAAATTACCTTCACATTTGAAGGATCATCTTAAAAACCCATAAAGTTCTTCTGTTTAATTATCATAATGATGACCATTAATATTTTACCACACTCATATTCATACATTTAACCACTTGTAATTTTCAGACACATTATATCCTGCTACCACATTCATATAAGAGAATGGAGTAAATTAATTGGGCAAATTTCATGACTTTCAGTCAAAAGTATCCAACTTTATGTTAGTCATCATCATATCATTACTATAGTGCATTAGGACTTAAACCCATTGTGTTACCCATTTTAAGACTCCTTTGTTCATAATTCAGTGGGACTTGAACCTAACTTCTTATTATCAAGTGCACCGAGACTTTACTCGACGTCTTACCCACTTGGTGCGGTAAAATTTGAATTCACTGTCTTACCCTCAATCAATGTCATAATAGGCCAAGTATACTTGAACTCACCTTCAAACCTTTGAAATGTTACCACTTTTGTGATTTTATACATAAATAAATTAATTCTTAAGAAGAAATGAAATATACTCATATCACTCCAATTGTTAGATTAAAAAAAAAACAAATACAAATGCATAAAATCTTAACTTACCCAATTATGCCATAAAAGTTGGTATGACTAATCTGCAACTCAATAAATCATCAAGGCTCAAATATTATAAAAATGTAGATACGATGAATTCAAATTATGGATGTGAACCACTTAGATTCTAGATCATCTATAGATAATATGTAAATAATTAAATACATATGTTATCACTTAAGTTAGTAAAGTAATATTACAGTACATATTTTCTTGATCAAGAAACATACCAGTATATCACAAAGAGAAAATACGACCACTTCGAAAACAGAATTGCTCCATTCGTGAATATCCCCTAATTAAATTGTGATAGCAACATTGTAAGAGAATCTTGTTGATAACGTATTGTAAAACTAAAGCAAAATAAGACAATAAATATTGAAGATGAAAACAATAGAAATATAGAGACAAGATATGAGAGTATTTCTTATTCTTCAAAGTCTTCAAGTGTATACAATATGAACCTTTATGCCTCTATTTATAGTTTAACATAGAGGCATACAAAAGGTTAGTCTTAAACATGACATTAACATGAATATAATGAAGGAGGTTATGAAAGTGAAAGGTTACAGGAATAATGGTTATAAAGTTGGAGGTTATGGAGGCTATGGTTATCTTCATAATGGAGGAAAGTAATAGAGAGAATGGGTGAGAGTAACTTCTTGGTGTAATGGACGTCCACACTATGATATTTTATAACACATGATGTATTTTTAGTTTTAAAATGTTGATAAAAAAGATGAAAACATAAAGTTGATATTAAAATCTTTAGTTAAATAAACAATCCAATTATCATAATTACATTCTAAATTCCATTATCTTTATAGCAATATTATTGGTTCAACCAACAATATTAAATCTACTCGATCATAAATTATGTTACTTTTTTTTTTGTATAAATGACTATGTACTAGAAATAAACAAAGAAAAATATATTTGTTCTAAATCATGGTGAGGAAAAAAATACTTGAATTTTATTCGAACAGAGTTATGCACAAAATTCAAAAGTTAGAGAGATTTCATTTTAATATTTTTTATATTCGATGCTCATAGTGACACTCATTTAATACATATTTGTGTTGCATAAGATCCAGTAATATTAAAACATTTATATTTAAACTTTCATTCTTATAGTGTGCATTGCAAGAAGAGATAATTATGTTCCTATAGTGAAACATTACCGTTGAGGTAGACTTTTACAATAAAATAAAATGAAATAAAAATAAAACACATAATTTAGTCGTATAGATATTATCATAATTTAGTCGATCACCAGAAGCCAGTTTGGGTCTGGTCACATTCGTAGGACCTCTGTCGCGTTAGCAGAGACCTTCTGTGTTCGCGAAGAAGTGAGTGGTCTGGTCTTATTTAAAGACAAAATGTGAATGCAATAGTTTTTGACAATTTTTGCAAGATTATCTCTCCCTCATTTCTTGTTGAAATTTGGTGATTCGATGTCCCAAGAATCCGTTATTGTCAAGGTTATGTGGTAGAGTGATTGGATTGCGTTGGTGAATCTCCATCTGTGGTGAATTTCGCCATGAAGCTGCTGGCCCACCCCTTTTCCTTAGCTTTCTTGTTGTTTAATTTGCATGTATGTTGTGTTGGCTGTTTCCCGCCTCGAATTGTGTTCAGTTTTGGAACACAAGTTTTAAGCATTAGTTTTGAACATTTTGACGGAGTCAATTTCATAAATTCGAGTGTGGGTCCCACAATTCCCGTTTGACTTCAAAATTGATCTAATGACGTTTTAGGTATTTTTTGTGTCACAATCCAGACTGTCGTGATTGGCACGCACACTAACCCTCCTGTGGGAGAACCATTACTACATCCCAACTGAGAAATTTAATGAAAAAAACTATGCGTTTAAAGATACGGCAGCAAGTTTGAATGACTAAAGAAATACGGAGTTCCCATAAACTCCGAAAGTTTAACAAACAACTAACAAACTATTGCGGAAGTTGACCCCTAGAACTGAAAGTCATTATACCAAAACTACTACCCAACAAGTATAAGAGAATGGGTACAAACCCAAAACTAAACATACGAGTAAATCTAATTAGAAAGTCCGAGTCCGAAAAGAATGGACTAAACAACACAGGACCCATGGAAGCCTGGAAGAACTGACTCCCCTTGAATCCGGTCTCGATCACTGATCTCCTAGCTGTGGTCTATCACTAGCCGCCTGAAGATGCCCTGTACTCAACAAAGAATGACCAAGTGCAGTATCAGTACACAAACCACAATGTACTGGTAGGATTACGCGGCTATTCCGGTAAGCGAAACATTGGGAAGAATTCACAAAATAGTAAACCCACATATACAAAATACATAGATCAGTTATCATTTCAAGAGAAACATAAAATTTCCATTATCAACCATAATAGACATGAATGCAATAATCACATTGGTCCTCTCATGGAACCCACACCTAAGCTGTTAGTGTGTCGGAACGTGACACCTGATCCAATATATGTGCTGGAATATGACACCCAATCTAATATATGCGTCGAAACATGACACTTGATCCAATATATGTGTCGGAACATGACACCCAATCCCATCAGCATAACCACAATCACAATCACACCTATAATGAACATTACTCATAATCATATAATCAAGAATTAGGTTCATGGCATGCAATCGTTCACACATACTGACTTTCATTGGATTTGATTGGAATTTTCATATTCACTTACAAGCATGCATACAATGAAGCAATTAACCGACGTATATCACACAAACAGGAAATAAAACCATCACCTACCTCAAAACAAAGCTTGAATCATCTTAAGACACTTTAGCCTTCCCTTTCCGGATTTGATCTTCTTGTTGTTAGTCTAAAAATAATCAATTCATGCAAGGATCAATAAACAAGGCCTAATTTACCCAGATAATAATGAATAAAGCTATCCATGGCAAAACGCAAGATCCTAATGTTCAATTACGACTTTTCCCACCATTAATTCCAGGCTTAAATCCTCCCCCAATGATAATCACCCAAGATTCTAAGTTCTACAAATCAAAAAATGGATTAGGGGAGTAGTAATCTTACCTTTAGCGCTAGAAAACGTGGACAACTATCAAGAATTGTTCTAGGTCGTCTTTTAGCTCTCAAGAAAGAGGTTTTGCAGAAAATAAAGATTTTTGGGGTTTTCCCCGACTTAATTCGCGAGTGTCCTGCCACAACGGAACCCAACCTGCCACACCGGCCCCGCCCTTACGGGATTAATCCTGCCTCGACGGCTTGCACATAGACAGAAAGTTAGAGTTTGAGTTCTAAACTCCCATTTCACAACACACCTTCCACCCTTGACATTCAAAAACTACACATTCAGGCTAAGATAAGTTTCGGGAGTTCTACTCGCCCGAATGTCACGCCTCGAGCCTACACCCTAGATGTGGCCAGAACTCGAAGACCATTACTGGCCTCAAGCGAACCCTTGGCTTGGCTTACTTAACTCAGCGGAAGACTATAATTATTAAGAATGAGATTCACATGCTAAATAACTCAACTGTCTTGAAACTAAACTTACTCAAATAACTTAGTCAAATAGCTTAGAATGTTTAAAAGTCAACATTTAACTTGGCCAAAATGGCAACTCAAGTCTTAACATATGAAATAACAATGTAAAGACATCCGACTACAAACTGTCTATGAAGCCTATAAACAAACAGGGATATCAGGACAGGACCCCCAATAATCCTCATATCTGAAATACTAGAAAGCAAATAAAGGAGTCCTTTGGAATGAAAAAAGACTCACCAACAGACTCTGAATGCTCAATTTGGATCAACGAGGCGCTGGATGCTGATCCTGGTTACCTGTGTCTGCATAATAATACGATGCAGGCGAACTGGAATCTATACATTGAATGTACGAGTATGCTAGTAGGAATGCTAAAACAAGATGTAGGCATGAAAGGATTCTGAAAGGAAACACTTACATGGCTCTTCTCAACTTGTGAATAACTTAACTCAAATATAAAGAGATAAAGCACATGCAATATATATAAAGCTTATAAAACAGTTGCAACCAACTTACTTCGATAAAGATAAAGCAATAACAAACTCAACTTTACTCATATAAGAAAATAATATGGTTTCTGTGGGAGATTCTTTAACCAAAACCCACCACTATGAACCTAAGTGGTGATACAACGTTTTTACCATCACGCTACCAGACTGTCCTATACTTTGCCGTCATATAGAACTACTTAACTTAGTGCATCCACTAGTTTAACTTATGTGATCATCTAAAAAGTATGACCCATTAATACCCATGACGGCTATATGGTTTATGGAGACTTGAATTAATATGAACTCGAATCCCCATATAGGTGCTCAATACTACTCCCAAATATATACTTAGCTCATATGTTTTAAAATCAAACTTCTTTCTTTGGTTTGAGATAATTACTAAAAACTTTGCTTAAAAGCTTTCTTCAAATCGATGTTCCCTTTTCTTGCTCAAATGTGAAAAAATTTATAAACTCTTTGGGGAATACTTAGTTCCCTTATAGATTTTTGAGAAATGAACTCAACTCTTTACTCTTTGCTTAACTTGAAACTTAGGTCTTAAAAACAAAGTTAAAGAGTTTTGAAAACTTTAAAAACCTTGCTTGACTTGCTTCTTAACTTCTAGACTTGACTCTTAACTTCTCTTGACTTTGATCCTAACTTTACTCGAATTGGATTATGGATTAAATTTTAATGATCTCATGTTTATGAATGATTTCATGATGTTTAGATATACCTTAGATTGTTGGAATCAACTAGAAAATATAGGTACATTGCTAAGGAACATGTACGAAAAGGTGGGAAAGAAATGGGGAGAACTGGAGTCCCTAGAGCTTTGAGAGGTGCGTGGCGCCAGCCCTCAAAGGTAAGAGGGCTTGCTGGGGCGCTATGTATGGCACGACGCGCCAAAGACCAAAGTTCAGAGGAGCTTTTGTGGCACTCTGGCAGGCGCAACGCCCCAAGCCCTTGCCCAGGTGAACTCCTACTTTTCTTGCTCGTTTTTCATCTCTAAACCCTCTAAACTTCAATGTTTCTTCCCCCAAACACTGAGAATCACTTATACTATCAATAGATGATAGATTCAACCCGAAAGTACACCTGGAAACATGAATCAAACCATAAGAAACTCCAACAACACAACTCACAAGAATTCAAATGAATATCATCCAAAACTCAAAGGATTTACTTTCAGATCAAACATATTTCGCTGAATTGAATCGTGATTGGTGCATGGGTGCACTAACCCAATGCTATGTGAATCTCACATACCTTGTAGGGATCACCCCCGATGAATTCCACATGCTAAACTCGACGATCTTGACGAATCTTGCTTCCTCTTCTCCTTTCTCCTCTTTTCTCTTTTCTTCAAGCCCTAACGTGAACTCTAACTTTTCTAAACTGACCAAAATTAGGTTTTACCCAAATTAATCTCCTAGAAATGAATTAGAATAAATAGGTAAGGAAAAGACTAAATTACCTTTATAAAATCCGGATTAGACTTTCCTTAATCCAACCGCCAAACTTTCAAAGAGCATAACTCACTCATACAAACTCAGAATCGCGCAAACTCGGCGGCGTTGAAGAGATCATTCCAAGAACTTTCGAACCATATCTGTAAATACACCTAAATCTTACTGAGCTAGGAGTTATGACCGTTTGAAGTTAACCAAAAACTCACTTTTAACTTTACTTAAACAAATTTTCATATTTCAATTCTTTCCAAAAATCACTATTTCCAATTCTTAGCTTCTTCCTAGCTATTTCGAATTGTGAGATGTTAAACCAAATTCGATTCCGTAAAGATGTACAGTCTCCCTAACTTCTTGGCTATCCACTCATGTGATCAAATTCGTAATTAACTCTCGAATTCATTACCAGATTTCCCTAGACCTCACCTAACTCAGATTTCATCCAAATCTAGACTAGGCTAGAAATTTCCAAGTAACTACTCAAAAGTTTTCTGGCCCAAATTCTTTCTCCATTGGCTTTTCTATAATGACAAAAACAGGTCGTTACAATAGATACATATTTACCCATCACTCATCCCCGAGTGATAAACTAGCAAAAACTGACTACGGTAAGAGTAGAGTAGTGCCTGAATCATCGAACAACTGGGGATACTTGACTTGCATGTCCTTCTCGGTTTCCCAAGTAGCTTCCTAAACTGGAAGATGCTTCCATTAAACTTTCACAGACTTAATCTCCTTGGTCTTCAGGTTCCAACTATCACGATCAAGAATTGCAATCAATTCCTCCTCATACTGAAGGTTTTTATCTAACAAAATTGAGTCCCATTTTATGATGTCATCATCGTCCCCATAATACTTCTTTAACATGAATACATGAAACACTGTATGAACTCCAGGTAAGCTAGGAGGTAAGGCCAACCTATAAGACACTGGCCCTACACAATTAATGATCTCAAATGGTCCAATGTATCGAGGACTAAGCTTGCCCTTCTTGCCAAATCGCATCAACCCTTTTATGGGTGATACTTTAAGAAGAACTTGTTCACCGAACTGAAATGCCATGTCTCTTACTTTACGGTCTGCATACTTTTTCTGTCGACTCTGGGCTGCTAGGAGCTTACCTTGGATGTTTCTTACCTTATCTTGAGCATCCTTCACCAAATCAACTCCCAAAGGTTTCACATCTCCAGCCTCAAACCATCCTATGGGTTATCTACATACCCTCCCATATAGTGCCTCGAACAGTGTCACGTTGATGTTGGAGTGATATGTTTTATTATAAGAGAACTCACACAAAGGTAAGAACTTGTCCCAATGTCCTCCAAAGTCAATCACATATGCCCTCAACATGTCGTGTAACACTTGAATAGTTCTCTCTGAATTTCCGTCCATTTGTGAAAGAAAGGTTGTGTTAAACGTCACTTGAGTGCCCAACTCCTCTTGCAATTTCCCCCAAAACATAGATGTGAACTCCGTACCACGATCCGAGATGATATAAAGGGGCACTTCGTGCAAACTCACTATACTCCACATACACCTTAGCCAATTGTTGCGTATTATAGTCTACTTTGGAATAAAGTGGGCTCACTTAGTCAGTCTATCCACCACTATTGATAAGTCCAAGATTTGGACTTATTTATGAATTTATTTTAATTGATTTAGTGTCCTAAAATGCATATTTTGTGCCAATAACTGATGTAAATCCTTGAATTTAAGGTATTTTGTTTGAGGAAAAAAGCATGTATGCTAACGAGCAAAAAGGAACAAGGTAGCTGAAAGAATGAAGAAAACAAAGCTTTACGATCACCAAAACCATTGGGTGAGTCACCGAATGACCATGATCTCGCCTAAAGTTCCATTGTGCCAAGCCTTGAAGGAGAAAACCAGGTCGGCGATAGAAAGAAGCAGTTGGTAAGTCATCGAACAGTTCCGCGATGCATTGCTATATCGCCCAAAGTTATAGAACTTGAGGTTGCTGAAGGCCAAAGAAAAAAAGCGATGGAATTGACCAAAGGCCGGATCACCGAGTGGATTGGCGATCCCGACTTATTGCGCCAAATGGTCTTTTGCAGCACATTTTTGCGACTATAAATACATTTTAAAATTCTTAGTTTAGTATCAAGTTTTCATTATTAAAATATTATTATTAGTTTTGAAGTTGTGAGCTAAGAACTGAGAGTATTAAGACAATATTTCCTTAGCCTTGAAGATTTGAAGATTTTCATTTCTGAGAAATTGGAAGTTGGTGTTGAAGATTCTTCATCTTACACCTCTGTAAAGACAATATTAATCTTACCTAGTTGATAGAAACACAATTTGGTAACGATTTTTATCTTTTTATGATGTCTAGCTAAAACCCCAATTCTTGGGGTGAGATTATGTGATTATGGGTTGATATAACTGTTGTGTATTCTTAATTGATAGTTTAAATGTTGTTTAAAAGTGATTTCATTCAGTAATTGTGGGTTAATCTAAAGGTTAGTAGTTGCAAATGTAACTTTACCTTCGTGTTTTTGGCTTGCTCGAGAGAGAGGTTTTAAAACCAAGATTACTGATTTAATGGTTTGTGGGTATTGGGTTTTCATGGGTTCAGCTCGAGAGAGTTAATCCTAAACCCTTTTCCACACATTCAGCTCGAGAGAGTGAATGGACTAAAGCGTAGGCTGTTCTTAATTGCTGCTTATTGGTGTCCGAGAGAAACCAATTTGATTCGGGGAAAATTATTCGAGAGAAAGTTTATCCCCATTAAAGTATAACTTATTCACTGATTTACAACTATTTACTATTAATTGCAATCACACATTTGTCTACCTTAGCCCATAATCCAATCACATCCCAAGAACCCGTCTCTATACTTGTTATTTTCATGTTATTTGTTGTTGTAGCTGATAGTTGAAACCAAACCCCCTTTTTCTTTGACACTTCTGTCACCCCAAACTTTAACCATGCTTTTATTCGTAAATGATTTTACCTATGATTGACTTGAACATATTTATGCTTGCCTATTGATTCTTAAATACGTAACACTTTCTCTGGGATTTGACTCCAACTCACTTAGTTGGGTTATATTACTGGCTAACAATCTTTGGATGAAGTGTCTTTGAAACGTTATTAATCCAAATGGTGCCGTTGTCGGGGAGTGGTGTTGTTTGAGAATTTTTAGTTAAGTTGAATTTTGTTCCTGTTAGTCATAGTTGAACTTACTAAATTTTTAGTTTTGGGTTGTGTGTTGCTGTTTTGAGCAGAGAATTGAAGCATATTTGGTAGCAACAGTAACCCAATGGATCCTCCTCATTTGAGATTGATGATTCTTAGGGAGGATGAGTCTATCTATGAGTTGTGGCAAAGTTTTAAAATCTTATTGCAGCAGTACCCAACTAATGAGATTCTAGATAAACTACGTCTGGAATGTTTCTACCAGGTTCTTGGCCTCAAAAATAGAATAATGGTTGACCAACTCTATTGGGGCTGCTTGATGCGACATTGCTATGAGACCGCATCCCAACTCCTTCATTGTGTGGCCAAGACCAACAAGGAGTAGATGGAGAAAGAAAAGGACTACGACTTGGTCACTTTGTTGGTTCAACTGGATATCTTGGCCTAAAAGGTGAAGGCTTTGAGGTACTGTCCACAAAGAAGGACAGGTACATCCATCCCTCATCACGAGCGTCGAAACATGAAGAAGCAAGAGGGCTGGCAAATTGAAGAGGTCCTCTTACTCATTCTACATAAAGTCGAAGAACACGACAGAGTGTTGGAGGAGATAAGAGAGAATGTCTTGATGACGAACTAGATGACGACCTCTCATTCCATGCTCATTCAGCTACTAGGTTCCCAAATGGACCAAGTGCTGAATGACCTCTACCCAGAACCAGAAGAGGGGGTTCCTTATAAAAATGAGGTGAACCCCACTAATGGAACTTAAGTGGAGACTTAAGTAGTGCCACAACGTTAACTGAGGCGCTTCTTGGGAGGCAAATGAAGTGTTTATCGCTTTATTTTTGTTTTAGAAATAATGTTGTGTTGATTAGGCAAGTTGAATTGTAGAAAGTGTTAGAAAGATAGAAATTGGCGAGCTAAAAGAATAGTCGACGCATCGCCGAAGAAGTGGGCGAGCCCGACCTAGATTGTCGTTAGACTCAAGACATTTTCAAAGTGGGGTCTGTAAAACTCAGCGAGCCCATGAGCAACTTGGTGAATCACCGACCAGGTCAGCGATCATTATCTAGTCCGCTGTTTGGATCCCCACATTAGCTGGTGATCCTGTAAAACTCAGTGTACCCGTTCGACATGTCGCTGAGTGGGTCGGCAAGAAAAACTAATGTCGCCAAATGGGCGAGAACTAGATGGATTTTAATCTTCCCAAACTCACACCCGCATAATATTCCCCGTACTTTTTGCATTTTTGAGTGATTTAGTCATCGGATTTGTGTTCGAAGTGGATTACTTTGCCGCCTAGCATTTCAAATTATTTTAATTGGAATATAATGTTGGTTTTTCAAACCCCGAGTTTATTTTTAGCGATTTTGTACTCTTATGCAATTGATCTTATCTTAGTGATGTGTGTTGGGCCTTTCTGATCTTATTTGTTTTTGTATGTGCCTATGTTAGTTTTATAATCTTGCCCGTAATATTTATATTGTTGAATTCCCGTAAATTGGTGTTGTAACACCCCTCAAAATGAAATAGGATAATTAGAGCTTCACATGCGTGCTAGTAGTTGATAAACTTGTATAAATGTTTGAAAATGAGTTTATAGGTCAGTTTAGTTGAGTTTGAAGTCAAACGTCAAAGAGACATTCAAGACGTTCGAAAACTAGTCATTTGCGTGCTAGTGTGTTCTAGTGTGTCTTGCATGTTTTTATTTGTTGTTTGGAGTCTAAAATCAGTGGAGGTGACCCTAGTGACTTAATAAATGTTTTTAGGGTCAAAACATTCGGGTACGACTCCCCGGGACCACCCTAACGGTCCCCCGAAAAGGACCCCAACCTTTGGCCAAACAAACTGCCTTTGAAAATGTGTATGGAGAGAGCATGTCCGCGTCGCGGACTAGCTCCACCATAGACCAACTGTTTGGTCCGTGTCGCAGATGTGTCGCGGATTCTTTTGTCTCAAAATTTAATTTTAGAAACTTGTGGGAACATCTCCGCGTCGCGGACTTGTTTCCCGATGAAATCTATGAAAATAAAACTCACGTTTTACTTGTTTCAAAAGGTCCAACTAAGTGAGGGGTAGTTTGGGTACTTTGGTGAATTATTATAAACGGTTATTATACCTATTTTAGGGTTTTTTTAAGTGGGTTAAAACCCCAAGACCTAGAATTAGACCCCATTCTTCAAATTGACCCTTCCCTCTCAAAAAAATTTCTCTCTCTAGAACTCCATGGAAAACATTGTCGAAGCTTCAAGCTAGAGGATGGGTTCCTACTGATTTCTCCTTCAATCCCTAAGGAAATTAATCACAAAGGTATGAGGATTTTATCTTTGATTCTCATTTCAATCAAAGAGACAAATCAAAGTGATTTCAATGTTTTTCGAAAACACTAAAAACCCCAATTTCAATTCTAAGCTTGGGTTCTTGCATGAAAGTATTTTGAATGATGATTTATGTTACTATTGATGGTTTTAAGGTCAAAAACTCCATGAACCCTTGCATATCTTGAAACCTTAATTTTTGGGTCTAAAGTGGGTCTATTGATTTTGATCTAATAGTGTGATATTAATGTGTAGATTGTTATGGGCTATTGATTTATGTATTGTTCTATATTGAATTATGAGGAATTGATTGTCAATTGTCTTACATTGGATGTTGGCCTTGAATGGGCAATTGTGATCTAAGGTTTATGATGATGATGAAGTTGTGAATAGATTATTGATTCTAGTATTTTATATATATATATATATATATGTTGTTGATCCTAGAATTTTGTGGTTGATCCCTTTGAAAGTGAGGAGGTGTTTACTTTATAAGCATGTTGTGATCATGGCCTTGTAGGCAAAGTTGGATGATTGTTGTTTTGAGTAATGTTGATTATGTGAAGGTAATGTGATATGATGGGAATTTGTGTATGGTCTAAGAGAATAAAAGGTGACTTGTGTGGAGACTTTATGTGTATGCTTGGTTGATGTCTTCTTTGAATGACTTATAATGAAGGTGAGGTTAGGATAGACTATGTTTACCTACCCTCACACCTACTGAAAGAATGTGAGAATGAATGAAGAGAATGGGAGTTAATGCTAATGAATGAAAGTTGAGTCTATTGTAGGGATAGTCTCATAAAGTACTCCTTTAAATGAATGGGGTTCCTAGATGAATGGTTTTCTCATCTTTGAATCCAAGAGCTTCCTTAATGAATGAATGGGTGTTAGGATGGGTATTCCTTCGTGAGTTGAGATGAGAATACTTAGTAGCAATCCTTATCCCTAAATGAATGAATGTTGGGCTAGGATGGGTATTCCTTCGTGAGTTGAGATGAGAATACTTAGTAGCAATCCTTATCCCTAAATGAATGGATGCAATGAATGTCCAAACTCCGTGGGGGAGTATTGTCTAGCACCGAGAGGATATGAAAATGGGTGGATACTCCTTCGTTAGTTGAGATATGAGTATTTAGTAGAAACCCTTAAGATGGGTGCCCCTTCGTTAGTTGAGATGTGGGTATTTAGAAGCAATCCTTCTATCCCTTAACTATGTGCCCACATAGGACTAGCTAGTGGTCTCTACCATGTAAAGGCTAAAAGAATGACCCTACCTTAGGCA
>JAJOOS010015212.1:0-16801 GCA_029582725.1 Solanum chiquidenum
GCTAAACAAATTTCCGGTAACTTCCGAAGCACATTTTTAAGAACTTTTTGGGTCATTTCAAATATAATCATTTCATTAAGTTCTCGACTCCAAACTCACATATGAGGCTCTAGTTTCACTCTATCATTTTCCGAGTCGTTACAGATGATTACCATGAAATCATGACTTAAATGTATGATCTTGAAGATATACTTGTGTTTGTGATTGTGGTGTGTTGAATGGATCGGTTGCCACGTTCTGGCATAACTAACTTGGATTGGTTGCCACGTTCCGGCATAACTATGGGATCGGTTGCCACGTTTTGAAATAATTATTGGATCAGGTACCGCATTCCGATAAGCTAACTGTTTGGGTTTGGGTTCCATGAGAGGACCAATGACGTGACTTAATTGTGTATCTTGCGAAATATGAAGTTGTTCGTAATGTTGATAATAATTGTACATGTTCGATATATATGCATGTGATTATAGTGTTGTCTTGACTTGCTTATGCTGAACTTAGTGGGATAGCCGCGTGATCCTACCAGTACACTGTAATTGTGTACTGATACATCACTTGCTCTTATTTTTGTTGAGTACATGGCATCTTCAAGCGGCTACTGACAGACCTCGCTTAGAAGATCTGTGACCGTCGTTCGAATTCAGGGGTGAGTCGATTCTTCCAGGCTGCCATGAGTTCTTCTTTCGTCTATGTCCACTGTTTCCGGACTTAGACATTTGTTCTAGTTAGTTGCTTAGTTCATTAGTTGGGGTTGTATCTCTTCTTGTTTAGACTTGGTTCATTGTTAGATGTTTTGGTACATTGACTTTCAGGTTCTAGGTTATTTCTTCCGCATTGTTAGTTGTTAGATCTTTTTGTTGAAGTTTATGAGAACTTCAGTTTTTAGCTATAATTTCTGCTTTCATAAACTTAAATATCTTAGTTTTATGATTAGTTACTTGGTTTGGGCTGTAATAGTGGTTTTCTCACCGGTGTGTTAGTGTGGGTGCCAATCACGACGGTCTGGGTCGTGACATAATTAGACCAAATACATGGTTAGGTGTTAGAGCTTATCATTTCTTAATGAGGTTTTAATTGTTATCCTTTGAGCTTCTTTCGTTTATACTCATTCCCAGAGTAGTTTAATGCTTCACACTTAAGTTATAATTCATTCAGAACATGACCATTCACGATGTGCTTAGTTATTTAGATTGATTCTACCTTTGATCTTCTGCATTAATAATTCTCTTTTAAAATCATTTCTTATTCTTTACATTACAATACTATATAAAAGCTTACAAGAAGTTATCTTTGTCCTATTATTCTATGTGTTCTATCGGTAAGAAATTCTTCTTTTTCATGTATATCTATGGTTTATATGTATCTATATGTGGTTTAAATCTCATTCTTGATATGTTTGAGATGGTATATATGTTATTAAATATTAAAAAATAATTATCTTTTAAGTCGGAACTATTTGTCCCAATGAAAGATTTAGTAATGTACAATACACTTTTCACTGAATGTTATAAACACGGAGATTAATTATTTTAAATGTATATACTTCCATGCATATTGTTAGAGAGTAATTCCTTTAGTACTTTGTTAATTATTTTATTTTGTTAGAAATTTAATTTATTATCTACTTGCATATTGCAATTTGGTGTAGAAGTTTTTAGATGAAAAAAAATCTTCTTTAAACTGAAAGAGTACATTATATTTGCTTAAGAAAAAGTGCAAATGAAATTCAAATAAAAATATCAATAAATTCTTCTCTAAACTAAAAGAGTACATTATATTTGCTTAAGAAAAAGTGCAAATGAAATTCAAATAAAAATATCAATTTATCAATTTTTTGTTCTCCATACATAGTTTTTATTGACATGATGCTAGGTATCCGAACAACAAGAAATTTTCTCTATCTTTGTTATGACAGATATTATAGGCTTAGACTCTGATCTTCATCTTCAATTATTATTACATATACTTTTTATAATTAACTTGCTATAATTGGCATATAACTTATGTTATTATATATCAATAACTTTAGCGATAAATTCTTCTTTCCTTAGGTCATTTTTGGAAATGCTTAAAGTAAAAAATGTATAATGTAAAAAATCGTGTCACAAATCAATAACATAATAAGTTGATACAAAAAAACACCACCAACTAGAGAGATATCAATATCTACAATAAAAGTTTTGATCATGATAAAGAAATCGAAACATAGAAGTGGAACATACACAATTAAAAATAACATCTATAAAAAAGTATTAGGTACAATATAATTATATCACATATTTACACCTAATAATATAACTAATGAACTCATTTTATACCATGCATATCTAACTAAATTATATGGGTACACTTTTCAAGTTTAGATGACATCGAATAAATTGAGCATGTAAGTCTTTTCACATTAAATTTTCTATTTATCATTATACACATATTTTAATATTATATTTATCTCTCTCTCTATATATATACACTAATTTACACCGGACATAAGAAACATGTTTTGACTATCTATATTGTTATAAAAAAATATTATCAATTAAATTAGGATACACGTGTCACGCCCCGAGCCTACACCCTAGGGGGGACTGGCACTCGAGAATCATTATTGGCCCCAAGCAAACCCTTGATCTGGCTTACTTACTCAACGGAAGACTTAACTCATGAAGAAAAATACTTGTAAAAGTAAACTGAACTGCTCAATGAACACTTAGAATGTATCAAGATAACATTCACTGGCCAAAAATGGCAACTCAAGTCTCAACCATTAAAACAGGGAATAGAAACTCAAGAAAAAATATCTAACTGTCTATGAAGTCTCTAAACAACTGAGATGGATGTCGGGACAAGACCCATGACATCCTAATGAACTAATAATAATACTGAAAGAAATGAAAGGGATCCTCCGGAAAGCAAGAAGGCTCGCCATAGACTCTGAGTGCTCAACTGGATCAATGATGCGCCAGATGCTGATCCTGGTTACCTGTGTCTGCATCATAAGAAGATGCAGGCCAAATGGCATCAATACACTGAATGTACGAGTATGCGAGGGGAATTCTAAAACAAGACATAAGCTTGAAAGGAATTGAAGAACTTACCTGGCTCAACTCAACTCAACTTAAATGAACTCATTTCAATATAAAGAAGTTTAAAACAGATGCAATATAATAAAAGTTGTTTAAAACATGGATGTCAACTCTGTGTATTTTGGAAATACAATAATACTCTGTATGTATGCAAAGATACAAATATAACTCTGAAATGTATGTAAAAATATAATTAAATTGTGTATATAAGAATACAATTACTTCTGTGGGAGTTTCTCTAACCTACAACCATCACTTAAGAGCTATTGTGATGCTACAACGTTTTGCCTCACACTACCAGGGCCGTCCTATACCTTGCCGAGGGTATAGAACCTGACTACTAAGTGAATCCACTAGTCTATGCTAAAAAGCACTACAAAATCATCTAAAAAGTATGACTCTTTTTTCTACCCATGGTGGCTACATGGTTTATGGGGGCTGTGAGTTGTCTGAACTCTCCTCCATATCGGTGCTCAATACTACTCCCAAAATATGATACTAGCCCTTATGTTTAAAAACATACTTCTTTCTGTGATTTGAGATAATTGCTCAAAAACTTAGCTCAAAGGCTATCTTGGAAATCAAAGTTTCATCTCTTGCTTAATTGTGAAAGCGTTTACTCTTTTCTGAAACTAGCTCAAAGGCTCTTTGGAAATCAAGGTTTCCTTTTCTTGTTTAAATGTGAAAACATTTTAAACTCTTTGGGATTACATAGTCCCCATATACTCTTTGAAGAAATGAACTTCATTCTTTACTCTTTACTCTTTACTCAACTTGAACTTTAAGTCTTAAAACAAAGTTAAAAACATTTGCAAAAGACTTCTTGAAAGGACTCTAAGAACTTCTTAGACTTGGCTCTTAACTTTTCTTGAATTTGAATTTATAGATTCAAGGTTATGATTCATATTTCTGGATGATTTCTAGATGTTTAGAAATTATTTAGAGCACTTAGAATTAATAGGAAGTGTTAGTACACTTTAGAAGGACTTAAACAGGCTAAACGATGAAAAATGGGTGGGGGCAAATGACCCGGGCGCGTCCCTGGTGCGCCGCACCATCCCCTAAGTTACTGGGGCTCATTTCTGGTGCACTGCAGGTGATCTGCCCCAGCTTCTCTGGCGCAGATGGGGCGCGCCGCGCCAGACCCTCCCCAGGTGCGATCTGACGAATTTTTCTTCCCGATTTCTGACCTTAATTCGATTAAACCCAATTCTTTTTCTCAATATCTTCTTAGATTCAGATACTCAAAACATGTACACTAGAATTTAACTCGAAACAACTCGTAACATCACTAAAACATCTCAAGAAAACCCATCAATCCCATATAAGTTCAAGAATGAAAACAATTCAAGAACATAACTCAAGAACATCAAATTCTCAATCTTTTTGGATGAAAATCACGCTGAATTAAACATGTTTGGCGCGTGGGTGAACTAACCCAACGCTATGTAATCTGACATACCTCGTAGGATTGAACCCTTGGTGAAATCCACAATCAAACTTGAACGTTCTTGACGAATCTTGCCTTTTCTCCTTCTTTCTCCTCTTTTCTCCTTTCTCCAAGCCCTAGCGTAGATTTCCAATTTTCTAAACTGACCAAATTCTTATTTGACCCCAATTAAACTCCTAAAAATGGATTAAAATACCAATGAAAATAATTGGGTAAGGAAAATATTAAAATACCCTTCCAAAATCCGGTTTTAGACTTTCCTTATTTGAACAACCCAACTTCAAATGGTCATATCTCACTAATACGAACTCGAAATCGCGCAAACTTGGCGGCGTTGGAAAAATTATTCCAAGATCTTTCCTACGATATCTGGAAACACACCTAACTAATCCTAAGATAGGAGTAATGATCGTTTGAAGTTGACCAAAAATCCAACTTAACATACTTAACAAATTTTCCAAAATTTTATATCCTTTCAAAAAATGACTATTTCCACTTTTTAACTTATTTCTAGTTCTTTCAGTTACGGGGTGTTACAACACGTGCGTGACACATGGCCAGAAACTAGTATATATATATATATATATATGTAACAATAAAAAAAATCCTAAACCATTAAGACACTTATCCAATCCTGGTAAGCAAACCAACTACAGTAAAGCCTCTATAAATTAATATAGGTGGCACCATAAAATTTAATTATTTTATAGAGATATTATTTAATCGATAATTTAATATTTATTAATTTAAAGAATGGTTTGAGACTTTATGAAGGTTAATTTTGATTATATCAAAATCATTGTATCTTACTAATTTAAGTATCATATTTATTAATTTCACATAAAAAATTGTTATACATTAAGTACAATCAATACATCAAAATCATTGTATATTACTAATTTATGTATCATATTATTTGATTTCACATAAATATTAAATTTAT
Source organism: Solanum chiquidenum (assembly GCA_029582725.1). Taxonomy (NCBI): domain Eukaryota; kingdom Viridiplantae; phylum Streptophyta; class Magnoliopsida; order Solanales; family Solanaceae; genus Solanum; species Solanum chiquidenum. The sequence continues at coordinate 5,477 of JAJOOS010015212.1, forward strand.
TATTCACAAAGTACAATGTATGTGTATGATTCATTGTAATATATTTTTTTGTTAAATGATCCATTGTAAAGAAATTCAAGAATTCAATCATACATTGTAAAATTATACATAATATTCATTGTTTCTTAATAATCAATTATTATTCATTTTATTAAAAACATTTGATGTATGATGGTGACAAAAAAACTATATAAGCAACATAGGAAATTTCTTTAAACCATATCCAAAAATAGCTTCTCATTTAAAAGGTGTCACAAAATCAACAATGACAGATCAAATACGTAAAGCATTATGTGAGTAAAAAGGAGATCATTCCAAATGCACTAAAAAAGATTTACAATCGTGGTTTAATTAAAACTTTCATTTGAAAGTTAGCCAATGTACAATATCAAACACACTCAAATGATCAGCTAAATATCTTTCGGCTGACTTAGAAAAAGGAAAGAATATCAAGCGACACAAGCCAATACAATATCCAGACATGAAGAAGGTTGTTTATGAGTGGTTTCTCCAATATCAAGACCGTGTGAATATAACAGGAGAGTTAATTTTTGAGAAGGCAATAGATGCAATGAAACTTTTATATCCTCAGTAAGATTTTGAGCACAAATTATCTCTAGGTTGGCTTGAAATATTAAAGTTAAGACATGGTATCAAGTCATTTCGTCATTTCAGAGAGAGTGGTTCAGTTGATATACAAGACATGGAGACGAAATTGGAATCCATAAAAACAAAAATAGATCAATTTCCTATGAAAGATGTTTTTAATATGGATGGAACTGGTTTATTTTACAGGTTACAAGCTAATCATTCTATTGCTACGAAACAACTTGAAGGAAGAAAGCAGGACAAAGAAAGGCTCACAATTGTTATTTGTTGCAATGAAGATGGATTTGGAAAAAAATTCCTTTATGGATTATTGGAAAATATGCAAAGCCACATTGCTTCAAAAATGTTAACATGAATAGCTTGAATTGTCATTATCATGCAAACAAAAGAGCATGGATGGCAAGTGTCCTTTTGATGAATATATTTATTGGTTTGACCACAAAATATATGGTAGACGAGTTTTGCTTATGGTAGATAATTGTCCAGCCCAAAATAGAAATATTGAAGGATTACAAAATGTTGAATTGTTTTTCTTGCCACCCAACATGACATCCAAAATTCAACCTTATGATGATGTTGGGATAATAAGAGCTTTCAAGATGTATTATCGTATTAGATTTTATCGTAGGATATTAGAAGTCTATGAAATTGGATAAACTGATTCAATAAAGATTAATGTTTTGGATGCTATCAATTTTTCAATCCGTGCTTGGAAAACAAAAGTTCAACAAGAAACAATAGCAAATTATTTTTGACAATTCAAATTTCGTTTGGGGATGCAATCTCAAAGAATTTGAATGAATGCACTTGTGAAAACGGTATTCATGAGCTTGAGTCCTGATTAAAGATCTCGATTACCATAATAAAATGGATGTCAATAACCTGTTGGATTATCCGGGTGAAAGTGATACACGTTCCGAGGTCCACAACTTAGAAGAAATTGTGGATACGATCGGAAAAAGCAATGTTGATGATGAAGTTGAAGATGATACTATACCTTTGGAACCAGTTATGCGTAAATAAGCACTTATCACATATAGAACTCTTCAGAATTTTATGGTGGAGTTCGAAAAAGACAACACTAGATCTCTTAGCTTGGATGCAATAAGAAAAGTTAGGAATGAGCTTCAACTAGATTTAAATTTTAAGATAAAACAGAACACAATAGAATCATATTTCACTAAATTGTCTTAGATATATCTGTAATTTTAAAGAATTATTAATTTATGATATTAATGGGACCATATATTTATATAGGGGTCTTCTGGAAATATATTATATTAATATCTTATCGAAATTGGTGATGTTTTCCATTGGCCCAAGTCGGGACCGGAGAAAAATATTATTTTAGAGAGATTATTAATTTACTGAATATTAATTTATAGAGGTTTTAATGTACATGACTTTGTGCCTGTAGTTGGAGAGTTTCGTAATGTTTTTCCTACTATTTTTCTGGTATTCCTCACGGTAAGGGTATTGACTTAAGTATTGATTTTAGATTAGATACTCAATTCATTTCTATTTCTCCATATAGAATGTAGCGCGTGTTGAGTTGAGGAAGTTGAAGGAACAATTACAGGATTTATTGAGTAACGAATTAATAGATTGAGTGTCTTACCTGGGGGTGCACTTGTCATATTTGTGAATAAGAAGGATTGCACAATGCGTGTGTATTGAACATAGGCAGCTGAACAATGTTACAATCAAGAATAAATATTGTTTTCCTTGTATTGATGATCTTTTTATCAACTATGGAGTGTTTCTGTCTTTTCAAAGATTGACTTAAGATGGAGTTATCACAAGTTGAAGATTATAGCTCCAGATATTTTCAAGACAACTTTTAGCCTATATGGGCACTATGAGCTCTTTGTTATATCATTTAGTTTGACTAATGCATTGACAATACTTATGAACTTGATAAATCATGTGTTCAAGTCGTACTTGGATTTCTCTGTTATTGTATTCTTTGACGATATTTTTATATATTTTTCTTAGGGAAAAACATGAACTACATTTGAAGATGATGATTTAGGTTTTGAAGGAACAAAAGTTGTATGCTAAGTTATTCAAGTGTGAATTTATTTTTGATTCGGTATCTTTCTTGGGTCACATGGTAAGTAATGAAGATATTAGAGTTGATCGGAAGAAGATTAAGATTTTTTCAGAGTTATTCTAGACCGAATAAACCTATAGAAACTTAGAGTGTCTTAGGCCCGACAAGTCATTATAGGTGGTTCATAAAGGAATTTTGGTTATAGTGACACAGAAAGGTGTTCTATCTAGGTAATCATGTGAGTGTGAGATTTCCAAAGCTCAGAACTATATTGATCACAATGTAAGTTTTGACATTATCGTTAGGATATAAGTGATATGTTGTGTATTATGATGTTCCACATATTGATTTGGGATGTCTTTTGATTCGTCTAGATAGCTTAAGATGCTTGAGAACTACCTCACTCAAGACATGGAGTTGAAACCTGTCTTGAAGATGTGAAAGCACTACTTATAAAGTGTGCATTGTGAGGTATTCACATTCATCGTAACCTAAAGTATATTTTCAAATAGAAAAACTTTAATTTGAAGCAGCTTGGATGATTTGGGTTACTCAAGGACTATGATATTACTATTATGCACCATCAGGGGAAGATCGGTGTAATTAGGGATGGCAGAATGGATAATTTATATGGGTGTCCATTCAAATTACCCATCTTAAATGATTTGGGTACCCAAATTATTTAAAATACAGTAAAACCTCTATAATTTAATATAGGTGGCACCATAAAATTTTATTATTTTATAGAGATATTATTTAATCGATAAATTAATATTTATTAATTTAATGAATGGTTTGAGATTTAATGAAGGTTAATTTTGATTATATAAAAATCATTGTATCTTACTAATTTATGTATCATATTTATTGAATTCACATAAAAAAAGTTTATTATACATAAAGTACAATCAATACATCAAAATCATTGTATCTTACTAATTTATGTATCATATTTATTGATTTCACATAAATATTAAATTTATTATTCATAAAGTACAATGTATGTGATGATTCATTGTAATATAGTTTTTTGTTAAATGATTCATTGTAAAGAAATTCAAGAATTCAATCATACATTGTAAAATTATACATAATATTCATTGTTTCTTAATAATCAATTATTATTCATTTTATTAAAAACATTTGATGTATGATGGTGACAAAAAAACTATATAAGCAACATAGGAAATTTCTTTAAACCATATCCAAAAATGGCTTCTCATTTAAAAGGTGTCACAAAATCAACAATGGCAGATCAAATACGTAAAGCATTATGTGAGTACAAAAGAGATCATTTCAAATGCACTCAAAAAGATTTACAGTCGTGGCTTAATGATACGCTCAAATTACACGTCTTTTCAGAAGCATAAGTGATCGTTATCAAGTAAAGAACCCAACTTGTAGGTTGGGGCCGATCCCACGAGGAAAATTATTTAGACTTAACTTTAACCAACAATTATGTTCTTTTAGTCAAATTACTTCTAGAAATAAGTAATTAAGGGGGGGGGGATTTGTGAAATAAATTGTAAGAATTCAGTAAACAAAAGTCAATTTTGGTTGTTATCAAGATGAGAGAATTAACTAGGGTATACGTGTTCCCCACAAGCTCATAACACAGTAATCCTAGTAATAGCAATCATTTCCTAGTGTACTACATGCAAAGTGATAAGTTAGGTATCTCTAAATCCTTGGTCCAGCATCTAGAGAATTTTACCCGCACCTTGGTCCGGCTACGTGTGTATAATTTACTAACCTTTACCTTTACCTCATATTAGACATCACATCGATGTTTGGCTTAGTTATTACTTCGCACCAATCGACACTAGACTATTAGATAGTATCACACTAAATCTATGTTGATAATTCGTTTCTTGTTGATTACCTCCTTGGTCCGGCAAGTAGCAACAAGGCGAGTTCTAACGTTTGCAACCGCTAAAAAGACTTCTAGCCGAAATAATTATCAATGCATGCAAAACACTATTTAATAATTGCTTATTTACTATTCATACTTTGTTAATCACTCATGGTTCCCACAACCCTAGTTGTGGAGTTTAGTTACCCATAATCATATGAACACAATTCATTGTTTTAGATGAAAGAATTATGAACTTACGTAATTGAGAAATAACAAACCGGGAATTTCAACTTGAATTTCAAAACCAATTAGGAAATCAAGAATTGCTAAAGTTGCAAGTTAATCTCCCAAGCCAAAACTAGAATAAAAATAATAAAGTCTAACCCCAAAAACGAGGTTTACATCCCCTATTTATAGAAAACAAGTCCTAAATTAAAAGGAAAACAAAACAAGAAGAGTTTGTTCAGGCACGCGTCTTCATTCCACGAGACTGACTCACGGACCATCAATGTATCTACGGTCCATGAGTCCCTTCCGCCAGCCAGGACTTAGAAAATATTTCAGCTTCCAAAAATCAGCTTCTCTGACACAAACGACGAGACACCAGTACGGACCGTAGATCGATCTACAGTCTGTCAATCCATCTCCGTAGCTCCACACTTAGAATCTTTAAAAATCAGGTACTGGAACCCTCGCAGTATCATTCTACGGATCAACAGTACCGTCCGTAGATCAATCTATGGACCGTCAATGGCCACCGTGGTTCCACACTTGGTCAGATTTCCCAGATTTGCCTTGCCTGCTGATCTACGGTCACTATCTATGGAGCGTCAATGGACCTACGGTCCGTAGATCACCTTCGTCGATGCCCTTTTCTGTATTTCTTTCAGTTGTCTCTGTACTTCCGCGCCTAAACATCTTTGTTGCAAAACATGATAAAAACACATAAAAACCAATACAAACAGGCCCTAGACACACACAACTCTTAAGTGAAATGTATTAAAAATACCGTAAAATCACGTTATATCAACACCCTAAACTTAAATTCATTGTTTGTCCTCAAGCGACGCACTAAACCTCTAAATGACACTTGTATAGAAGCAAGCAATTCAAGCACAAGCAATCACATGGCTCTCTGCTCCAACTCTCTTTTCGGGTACATAATCTGTTCTCTTAGACTCGACAAGCTAATTCATGCGGATCAAAAGATGACAAAGATCGACCAACCAACACACAACATACATTGTTTCACTATCACCAAGGTACCAACTTTCTGACACTGTAACTAGTGCCCTTACTTCAAACAAAATACCTTTTTCACACACTGAATATGAATTTGGGTATAAGGATTCATTCAACACTCACACTCAGAAGTAACTTCAAGTACAGTAAGTGCTCAATACCATAAGCTTGCCCTTATTTTCACTGCTTAGACTCTCCAAACTAGATTCTAGGATCTCTATAGGACTTTCTTGGCTTGTAACTAGGCTCAGGTTCAGGTGTGGTACATTTGGGTACTTCTTAGTGACTTTCTGCCCTCCTTGGCATTACACTAGTCTTTCAACCTCTTTTTGCCCTATTTTTGACATCCTACCGCTTTACCTTCTTTCCCTTGATTCTCTTCAACCATGGATGTGACTTTAGACTTTGTAGATCTTTTATTTTTCACTTTCATCTTTTTCTTGCGTTTTATTCTTTTCTTTAGCTTTCAACAAGTCACATCCTTTCCTTTCTTCTTTTTTTCAACATCAAACTCTTTTCATATCCATTTTTCTTTCGGTTTCCTCTTTCATAGCCACCCTCAACTTATGGATTTTCCATTGGTTGAAGTGAACAATACCCACTGTCGGGTCAGGGCCAAGATTGAAATTACTTTTTACATTAGCCACCCTCAACTTAGGCTTTTGGCCTAAGTCGAGGTGCACATGTCCAAGGAGGGACCGGGGCCAACATAGTAGATTATGGGAAGGTGAGTTAGGGGTTTAGAAAGAAATGGTGTAATTTAGGCTCAACACATTTGGATCAAAGGGAACATTTATTTCATTTGGTTGGATTCTTTTTAGGCAATTTGTGGACTTATCAGAACAAGGGTCTATGATCACTTCCTAGCCTCTAGGGTAGATTGTCTTAGCAGGACTAACAGGGCAAGTTCTAGATTGGCAAAAAAACTGTTTGAACCATCCATAATTCTCACACACTCTTGGAACATAGTTTCATTATCAGATTATCAGATTACCCAGTTCAACTTTTAGCTTAAGTCATGCCATCAGTTGGTTCATTATCATGTCATACTCAGACCCAACACATTCAACTTATCTTAGCCTACAAGTTCTAGCACACATCACAAAATTTGGACGGGTATTATTTCTTATAAGCCATCATGCTTCATTCTTTTTCATGTTTATACACATACGATTCTAACACATGCCGGTTCAACATAAATTCAATAGTCTCTTTGGGAAAAAGAACACAGGCAAGAAAACCCCAAGAGAGGATTTATGAGTTACTCAGACTTCATCCTATCACTCACAATCCATTTACCCCACCTCCAACAAAAAATAGATGTGATTGTCCCCAATGCATACAAAAACAGAAAAAGATAATGGATTGGGTGGTGCAAACCTGTGGCGCATAACGCCGAAGACTCATCAACAAGCGGGTGGGTCCGATTTCCTGGAGCCCGCTGGAACAATAGTTGGGTCACCCTCAGTAGTGCCCATATCAACCATCATAACACCCTCAGTAGTGCTTGCATTCACTCTAACCACACCATCAGTGGTGCTCACATCGTCCCTTACAACAGGCGGGACCTCTACAACTGGGGAAGAACTCGATGCCCCTGCAACACTCTCACGCACCCTCTATTGGCTCAACTCTTCATCTAAAATTGAAGCCTTCCTAGCCTCCTTCTTCTGCCTACGCTGTCTCTTTTGGGCTTTTTCCTCCTCAGTGCGGCTAGAACGGTGCCTCTTACCTTTGGTACGTGTAGGCTCGGGCTCCTCCTCGGCTATCCCACTGAATAAAACATCCAGCACCGTATCATCAATCAATGCAGTAGGTGCAGCCTGAGGCTCAACTGCAAGGGTGGCAAGAATGGCATCAACGTCGGCCCGTAGACTGGCTAACTCGGTCTGAAAAGAGGATAGATCAATGGTCGGGATCGGTCACTCGAGGACTCTCAATTCAAAGTCATTGAGGTGCTTATTAACGGCCTGGACCTTTCGGTCCATCATGTTTTCCATCCTTCGCTCCATTCTGGCCTCGGACTCAGCTATCGACTTTGCATCCAAGGCTGGATGTGGTGCAACAGCGTGGCCATCTGAGCCTCTAATTTTTGTACTCTGGCCAACGGGACAACAACAGCCACTGACTGTGGTGTGGACCTGAATGAGCTAGGATCCCTACTAGCGGCCTGAGAAGAGGAGGCTGGGATAGTATCAGTTTGATTTGGTATAATGGGGTCATCGCCATATGCCTGCTCTACCGTGCCTGCAAGATCTGCACCCAAGGGAGGTACCTCAACCTGGGGATCTCTGCGAGGTGCCGCCATATTTTCCCTATCTCGAATGAGGCCTATATCCAAATTCCCTCCATAGTCCCTGCACAAATGAAAAATCAAACTTGGAAAGGGGTAAGTAGTAGAGGTCTTGAATGCCCTCTCGTTAATCTCTGCTAGCAACATGCGGGCAAAGTCAATCTCCAATCCTGCTACTAACGGTGCAACCATGACGGCTTTGTCCCATGTGAGTTGGTTGTCAGCTTTTGTAGGAGACACCCTGTTTCACACCAGCAACCAGAGGAACTTGGCCGCAAAGTTTAATGTGGCCTTTCAGATACCCAACTGTGGTGCGGTTACCCACTCTGCATGCTCGCCATTTGCTGCAATGTGTTTAACTAACCATAGTGTAACAGCCTCTCGCTGCTCAGCATTTCTCTAGAAAGCTCCACTCCTCACAATGTCCCATCGATAATCAAACTCTGATCTGTTTAGTGGCCAAGAGTGACCAGTTGTAGGGCCATAGATAAATCGGCTGATGGTGGCAAGTGAGATGTCCACCGGACAACCTCGAACCATAGTGAAAGTGAGATCGAACCTCGGAGAGTGGCATTATAAGAGGCGTAGAACTCCCGCACAATCTCCTCGCTGTAATTCCCTGGTTCTCGGGCCATCCAGTCACACTTGTGAAGTTTAAAAAGCCAGTGGATGTCGGGGACAGTGTGCAAGCTCCCCGTGAGGACTCTGTGCTCCTCTGTAATAAGTCGGTCCATCTTCTCTTTATCATTTTTCATCTTGGCATCCCGATAAATTTGCCATTGGCCCTCAATGCATCATCTATTTGGTTCGCCAACCACTGGAGTGGGGTCATTATTTTGTGGTGCTGGTACTGACTCCGAGCTAGTGGCCTCATCAGACGAGGCTGCTTTTCACCGGACCCTGTGGCTGATTTAGCAATAGACCCTGAAGCATGGGCAGATTCGGAGCCTGAAACATGGCTAGACTCTGAGCCCGAGGCATGGGCAGACTCGGAGCTGGACATAGACCTATTCTCTGAACTAAAAGCAGCCCCAGTTGGTGACCCGATTAGTGTGTGCTCCTCATCAGACTGAGAGACAGTGACTACGTAGGGAATCACCTTACGGGAGGTGCCTCTGGTGACTCGGGGTGCAGTGGGAGATGTCCTTGTGTTGGGAGCAACTTATGCCGGATCCTTCACCACATCGTCATCTTCGTCAATTAACCTGAAGCTAGGGGCAATAGATTTTGACTTGCCTTTTTTTGGATAGGTGACTAGCTTCGTGGGTGCCATAGTACATGTGGAAGGGTTATTAGTACCAAAAATAACTAAAAACACACTCAAAATAATTTTAGAGCTAAAGACGAACAACATCAAAGACCCAAAAAAAATTTCAGACAGTGGCTACAGTTGTCATCTACGGTGGGGACCTACGGTCCGTAGACTAATCTACGGTCCGTGGAACCCTTCCGTGGATCATAGGACCAACAATATTAGTCGTAGATGGAAACCACAAATGTACATAATGGTTTGTAGATTGATCTACGGATCGTAGTCCACCTCCGTGGTTTCACACTTGGTGAAATTTTAAAGTGTATCCAACCACGGACCTGATCTACGGTCCGTAGATTGATCTACGATCCGTAAACGGGGTATCGTGGATGGGATCTGTGCCAGGTTTCAGACATGCTTAAATTGCAAGCCCACATATTTGATCATTTTCAACAGTATCCTAGTCTAACCATGCATTTCAACATTTAATCATGCTAGTTCATCATTCTAAGGATTCCAATTACTCAATTTGATAAAAAACTTTATACAAGATTTGGAACCCTAAGTTGAAACTTACATTTAAACTGCAATCACACACATCTTAAACAATATTCCGACACACAAGCACTATACATCATCCCAAATGTGTTTGCAAGTAAATTTAGAGAAAACTTACCCAAGGTCAGGACCCAACTCCCGACTTTGTATAATCAATCTATGAACCAAAATTCAAAGTGAGGGAGAAAGTCTATTATCATACAAGCAACGAGGAGTGGTGTGATTGTGTGATGACACTAAGCTTTGCAATACCACGCTAATCACCTAGTTGCACCGAACCCGTACATCGGACCTTGTGGGGAGTTTTGGGGATGAGTGGAGTTTTGGAAAGTAAAGGGAATTTAGGATTTTGGGGAAGGAAATGGGGAGATTACTTGGGGAGTGATGGAGTGATGTAAGTGATTTGGGGAGTTTAGAAACGGTTTGGGAATAAATGAAGGGAAGTGGAAATGAATTTGAAAGGTGGGATTTTTAAAGAGGATAGTCCGGGTCGAGTCGGTCCAATCTAGGGTTAGGACCTACGAGACCCTGCTGACGGTCCGTCAGTTGGGACCGTAGATCTCCTTTACACTTAAAAAAATAAACACTTACCTGGGATCTCTGGACACCATTCACGGTCCGTGGATGGATTGACAGACCGTCGATGGGGTCCGTAGACCTCTGCACCAGACCATTTTCTGCAGATTTGTCATAGCGCGCCTGCACATGTAGAAACCATTAGGATATTCTTTTTTACATTTTCTAGACACTTTTTAGACACGGAGCCTATGCTAATTCTAGTCAAAACTAATACAAAACTAAAACACCTATCTAAATTAATAAAAAGAATCAGCTAAACAAGGAAAACTACTAGATGGAAAAAAAAACCTATCGTTGGCTAGATTATACATCTTGGGTTACCTCTTAAGCAGCGCTTGATTTAACGTCGCGGCACGACGCAGGCCTCTTGATTACTCAAACTTCGTCAAGAACATAGACCTCAATAACCTCTTGCACATTTTCTGTATTTCCTAGATAGATCTTGATCCTTTGCCCGTTTACCATGAACCTTGCGCCTTCACTGTTCTCAAGCTCAACCGCTCCATGGGGGAGCACTTTTGTGAGCAAAAATGGGCCGGTCCATTTGGATTTGAGTTTGCCTGGAAACAAGCGCAACCTAGAGTTGAATAGAAGCACAAGATCACCCACAACAAATTCTCGCTTTTCAATTCTTTGATCATGATACCTCTTCATCTTCTCTTTGTACAAGGCTGAACTTTCATAAGCTTTTAGGCGAAACTCATCAAGCATATTCAAGTCATTCATTATTTGATTAGATGCGGCGCCCCAATCCAAATTTAGCTTCTTCATCGCCCACAAAGCCTTATGCTCTAGCTCTACCGGTAAATGGCAAGACTTCCCATATACAAGTTGGTAAGGAGACATACCTATGGGAGTCTTGTATGCAGTGTGATAGGCCCATA